>RJWH01003529.1:0-118502 GCA_004363575.1 Solenodon paradoxus
GGTGGGGGAGAGTGGGGGAGGGGGGAGGGGGGGAGGTGAAGGTGGGGGAGGGTGTGGCCAAAGAGGGCACAACCCTTTTCCCTCGGCTCCCACCCCTTGCCCCCCCGGCTTCTCCTCTGCCTGTGGCCCCCACTGTGCCCCCTACAGCAAACTGGTGTCTGCTAAGTAAGCAGACTGTTTTCCTGAGTCCTGTCAGCCCTCAAGGCAAATCATCCGACCAGCAGGGAGGGAGGGGCGCGTCCCACTCCAGCGGGCCGGTCAGAGAGCCAGCGGCTTAGACTTGCCCCCAGTGTGGACGAGGGCACTCGTGTGCCGCTGACCCGTCCCCTGCGGGTCTGCTAACAGTCGCTCTCGGGACTGAGTTGAATGGGCAACGCGCCTGGTGTCTGCGGGGCTGGAGACCTGATCAGGGTGGGAAAAGCCCCTAACTGGTGAGCAGAGCGAATCGGGGGAGAAACCGCAGTTCTTATTTGCAGGTGATCTTTCCTTTCTTTCAATGTGTTAAAGCCTTGATCATTTACTGTTACTATTTTTTTAATGTAAAAAGTGTTCAAGGAAATGTGCAGGCAGGAAGAGAGGGGAGGAGAAGCATCGTGTGTGCTTGGTGTAGCGGTTCATCAGCCGTTTCCACTGGTCCTGGGATGCAAACCCCAGACCCTGATGCCTGTGGATCGTGCCTCCCCCAGGATAAGAAAGTAAGGCAGCAGGTCTTGCAGTTGGAAGCCAGTCTAGCAAACAGACTGACGGGGCAAAGGGCTCCGGTCTCCGGCCCTCCTTCCTGTGCAGACTGGAAAATGCGTGTCTTGTCACTGGGTGAAATTTCCAGAGAGATGATCTAGAAATGAGGGGATAGCTTTTTTTCCCTCTTTTTGGGGAAATTTCTTCAAAGAGTGTCTTCAAAGAGCTCTTGCTTTGACCCAAAATGATTTTTTTTAAAAGAAGAAAGCAGGCAGAAGGCAGGCAGGCAGTGAGAAGAAGACGCAGCATTTTATTTAGTTCATTTGAATTGTTCTCCCAGGACACAAGTTCTGGGGCTGTGTGTGGACTGCGCCCCAGATGTGGGCTTAAGCCCCGAGACACCAGGGCACAATGACACAGAATGATTTAAATTAAAGCAGTGCTCACAGCAAAACAAACACAGACACACAGACAATTCTGCTTGGAAAGCAGGGGATTTATAGCTGCGTCTCCTTAGAAAGCACAGTCTTTGTATTTAGATTATGTGCTTCTTTGGGTTTTCTTGATATGGGGGTGCTGATGGAGATTCGGGGTGGCCATCCTAATACAATGGCCACACCTAATAAACCACTTAGGACGCTTTCTATGAACTTTGTATGAACTCATTTACACCTCACCACAGCCCCGTGAACGAGGACCTTTGCAAGCTTTCCAAAATTCCACATCTGCTTTCACACCCCGCCGTCTGCTGCAGAAAGACCCACTGCTCCCTGGCCTCTGCCCACTGGGAGCCCTGGTCCTGCCCTCTGCCTGGGAACTAGCCTCCTTTGGGCCATGCTTCCCACCTGCGGCGGGGAGGGGAGGGGGGCGTGGCCAGGAAGCATTGAAAACACCTGGTGTCCTGGCGCCCCCTGGTGGCTCAGGTGTCCACATGCAGCCCGAGGACCTGGGTTTCATCTTGGGCTGGGGAACCAACTAAAATGAACAACTAACTAAATAAAATGCTTCTTCCTCTTGCTTCCTTCCTGCCTTCCCTCCTCTTTAAAATATCAAATAAAGCACCCGATTACCATGCTGATGCCGGGGAAGTTGCTGACAGCTGAGGGGTTACAGCCACATCCCCAAAGCCAGCCCAGTGCCCCTGAGGCTCCTTGCAGGGCTGCTGGGGGGGCCAGGGCCGCAGCGCATGGTGCAGTGGGTAGTGGTGGGGTGGGGAGGGAAAGGTTCTCACCTGTCACCTGCCATGAAGGGAGCTGCCTCTGCTCCCTTTTCTTCCCTCCTCTCCTCCCTCCCTCCCTCCTTTACGTGTTCTTTGGATGCCCTGTGGATGGCTTGACCTCAGTGCAGACCCCAGCAGGTCAGGCAGCCGGGCAGTCCGACTCCTGAGGGAGGAGTCAGGCCTTTGTCTCTGCAGAGACAGGTGTGGCTGAAGCATGACTGCACCATACCCTTGTGACAGTATCTTTTCGGCCTCGCTTGGATCCCTGGCGGGGTGGAGGGCTGGGATCCAACTGCTGGGATCCTCCTGAACAGGGAGGGAGGCCGTCTCCCAGCCTCGGAGACGAGCCCAGTCCGCTCGGCGCTGCGTCCACATCTTGGAGACACCTGCATCATGCCAAGTGCCTTCTGCTCCCGCTCCGGGGCCCCAGTGCTGTCCCGTGGTCATCCCAGTTGCCCCCTTGTGTCCCCTCCTTCCCCCATTTCCCCTGGTTTGGGGAGAAAACCTACAACATGCTCTCGTTTTCACCCAGACGCCTCTTTGTCCCAGACCCAGCCTCGCTGACAAGGACGCGGGGTCTCGAAGTCTTTGCGGTGTCTCCCAGATCTTCTCTGACCCCTCCCCGTCCACTGCATCAGCCCGCAGACCTGTCTGCCCCGGGCCTCCGCTTTCCTTCAGAGACAAACATCTCTCACTCGCCGCCTCCCCTTCCTCACCCTGCCAGTCTCCAGCTGGCGGCCGCCTCCTCGGATTTGCTCTTGTCAAGGTCACCGATACCATACTGCACAACTCAGCAGTGAAAGACGGCCTTCCCAAGGGCCCACCTGGCCTCCCTAGGTGCATGGCTTCGGCAATACGGATAGTTTCGAGCTGAGCTCAGCCACGGCCCTGCAGGCCATGGGAAACACCACTCCCTTAACTACCTGCAAGAATAAAGTGGGAGATAATACCCGGAATTAGGATTTTTACCAAAAGCAACTTTTATATCAGAAAAACATACATATATGACAGGAAAAAACCCTCTCTCCTCATCATCTGAGACCCCTCCTCTCTCTTTAAAGACTCAGGCCCTCATCTCATTCCTTAGTCAGAAATGTACACCCTCATTTCCTGCCCTGAAATCGATCCTCCACGGCTGTGATGTGTATGTGAGCACATTTGTTCTGAAGCTAATCTGATTGTTGAGCATCCAGAGAAGAACCTGGAGGGGCCAGGGAAGATTTCCTCTCCGCCCTTCCAAGGGACCTTTTCAGTCCTCTGCTGGGGGACATCTTAGCTGTGCTCCACACCGATACCACTTTCCCCTTCCAGAAGCTCTCCGACCGCCTCCTCCCGCCCCGCCTTCTTCGCCCGCCCTCGCAAGTGTGGGTTTCACTCACCACTGGCCCTGGTCCCCTGCCGAGCGGGAGCCCACGGATCGTCTCATGTTCGCCATGGTTCCCACCGTGACCAAGCAGCTGGGGCCCGCCCCATTCTGCGGCGTACCTGACACCCCCGTTGGATGTCTCTTGAGCCATCTGCACTAAAGCACGTCTAAGAGGTTTTCCATTGTCATCATCTCTGCTTCTTCCCTGTCTTCCTTGGCGCCAGAACTGGTACCGCCCTTCAGCCGGGTCCCAGCTGTCACCTTGATCTTCCGTCCCTCCTCTCTTGACCCTCTCACCCCCTCGGCCACAGCTGTCCATTCTGCTCCCTGAGCCCCTTACCAGAAGACGCTGACCTGAGTTTTACAGAAAACAGGTTTTTCCTCCTTCCTGGGCGGTCCACTATCCCAATGGCAGATGGCAGAATTGGTTTCTGCCACTCACATGTCAAATCGTGACACCATCCTCTGGAGCTGGAAACACCTCCTTGGCTGATGGTGCTGCGTTGATAGAATCACTGTCATTGTCACTGGGATGGCGGGGGCACTAACGCAGCAGGAGCTGCTTAGAGCATTTCGGACTGTCCGTCCTCACTTCTGGTCCCATCCTGAGGGTTTGGCACGTGGTGGGGACCTGATCGAAGCTGATGAAGGAGTGAGTGAGTGAACAGAAGAAATCACCTTCCAGCCAACGTTCCTGTCCCACATTGGTCTTCAGAGCTTCATTTCTTTTTTTTTTTCTTTTTTTTTAAGGGAAGGTGCAGATAGGCATGAAGGTGAGCAGAGATGGGAAGAGAGAAGAGGGAGAAGCACTTACGTATTTTCAGCTGTTCATCTTGGCTGTTCCCCCAGCCCTGGGACTCGAACCCAGGACCTTGGGATGTGCATGGACTGTGCCCCTTTGGGGCTGCAGACTTAACCGCTCAGTCTGCAGCTAGAGAATGACAGGACAGCAAGGTTCCTCAAGTGCCCGAGGTCCGTGCGATTGTCCCCGTTGAAGCAGCTGAGCCACCGCTCCTCTCACAGTATCACAGAGCAGGCAGGATGGCAGAAAGGCTGGGGCCGGGGGAGTGCTTTTTTGGGATGATAAGAAGCATTTGGGGAGTAAAACAAACCAGTTCATCTGTTTTCTTTTTATTTCTTTCTTTTCTTTTTCATTCGCTGCGCATCTCTGAAAACCAGAGAAACGGGGTCTAAGCGCCAGCACACCTCTGGGACACCCCAAATCCTAGGAGCTAGGGCCTGGGTCAGCGCGCCACCTTGTGGCCAAACTGGGGCTGCACACTTTCTGAGCGGGCGTCCAGGGCTCTGGGTCCCGACTTGGGCCGCGCTGCCCTGAGCCGCGGTCTGGAGGGTAAAGCCCTCTGTGTGACCCCTTCCAGCCACAGGAACAGAGAGGATTCAGGTTCCTTGTCTGAATCCTGGAGGCAGTGCGCTCATGTCTCAGGGCGAAGACCCGAGGAGAAAGGGGGCCATCGCCGTCACAGGTGTTTGCAAACTCTGCCTCGTGTAGACAGGTGGGAGCTGTGTGATGGGTGAATGAAGACCACCCTGCTTGGCACCGGGTGACTTAACGGTTAAGGCCACGGTCTCTGGCTGAAACGGTGCACACACATCCCAAGAACCTGTGTTCCTGCCTGCACCTTCCTTTAAAAAAAAAGAAAAAGGAACACCTTTCTTCAGTGTTACCTTAAAAAGAAACAACAAATGCTGGTGAGGAGGTGGAGAAAAGGGGACACTTTTGCACTGTTGGTGGGAGTGCAAATGGGTGCGGCCCCTTTGGAAAAGAATGTGGAGAGCCCTCAAAAAGCTGAAGCTGGAAATCCCCTATGATCCCGCCATCCCACCTCTGGGCGTCCACCCAGAAGATACGAAGCCCCCACCTGCAGAGATGTCTGCACCCCCATGTTCACAGCAGCTGAGAACTGGAAACCGCCTCAGTGCCCAGCGTCAGACGATGGATGAAGAAGACGTGGTCCATACACACGGTGGACACTGCACAGCCCTGAGAAGAGACGAAACCCTGTCATTTGAAGTAACACAGAAACATACACGGATCCAGAGGGGATGATACTAAGTGAAATAAGTCAGGAGTCCAGGTCTCAGTGCGGCCCACACCCAACGGGCCTTCAGGGCCTGGGGGACACGGAAGGGACCGCTGAGTGGTTAAATCGGCGCTCCCCCCTCCCCACGCCGGAGAGAGAAGCCCCCGGTGGCCTAGAGGTTGAGTTCGCCGCGCAGTTCACGTGGACCCAAGGACCCAGGTTCCAGACTCGGCGCCTGGGAAAGCTGCAATGTGAAAAACTAAACAAAAATGAAGAAAAGTGCTGCTTCCTCCTGCCTGCCTGGTCAGTCGCTCCTGAAGGAGCAGGCCAGATACCCCTGCATTCGAGTCCTGGGTCTGGGAGAAACAACCAGCGTGAACAAATAAAGATGCTTCCTCCTCCTCTCTGCTCCTGCCTGTCTGCCCGTGCATCTTCGTTCCTGCTGCACCTGTCCTTAAAAAATAAAATAAATAAAAAGTCTTTTAATTTATTATGAAGACTTTTGCAAACACATACAAGGAAAGAGAGAAAAACAGGACAAACCGACCAGCACCCAGCCGCGACAGTGATCAAAATTCACACTTTTGTTCATCTGTCTCACCGCTTCCTTTTTCTGAGCTTTTAGTTGTTGTGAAGACAGGAAGGAGGCAGGAAGCAGGTAGGAATGAAAGCAGGAAGGAGAGGAAGAAGCGTTACTTAATGACTGGTTTCAGTTTTGGCTCCTCCCGCGGCCCTGCCAGCATCCAAACCCCATCCTGGGGCTTTCCAGGGTCTACACCCCAGCGGCCATCACAGCCTGAGCCACCAGGGTGTGCCTTTCGGGAACGTTTCAAAGGAAATGCTAATGAGCACATCATTTTATCAATAAGCGCTTCCGCGTAAGTCTCTGATTCATACAGAGATGCCTGTTTTCCATAATTGCCACGCCCTTATCGCACATAACAAAATACAGAATTCTAAAATCATCTAGTACCTATTCAGACTTGCCTCATCTAGTGCCAAGATTTTTGTATTGATGTTGTGTCCACATCAGAACCCAAGCCCATACCCACATAGCATTTGCTATGTTTCTCTTGTATTTATTTCCTTACTCTTTTGTGTTCAGGCCATTCTCTTGTCGTTTTTACGAGAAATTGGAGTGTGCCCTGGTGGCTCAGGTGCTAAGTTGGGGACTGGGGTGCAAACCATGTAAAACCCAGGGACCCAGATTTATAATTGGGAGCTGGGGGGACATCCAAATAAATGAACAAATAAATAAATAAAAATGCTTCTTCCTCTCCTCTGAGAGAGAGAGAGAGAGAGAGAGAGAGAGAGAGAGAGAGAGAGAGAGAGAGAGACACTGGGTCATTTGTTCCGTAGACTGGATGCTGCTTGCCTAGATGCTCTGCCTCCTCCCCTCATGCCCCTCCTTCCTAATAGTGACAAGGGAGTAGTGTTCCCTTTAAAACCAGCAGGGGAGTCTGCCACCATCACTTCTAGTCACCAAGACGTTGGAGGTCCTGACCAGCCAGAAGAAAGGTACAAAGACTATCAAAGAAGAAACACGCCTTTGTTTTCTGACTCGATGTCTCCTTTCTGGGCAGACAGTTCGCTAGAATGTACGAGTACATGACTCTAACCCACAAGCGTCCCCTAAGGTTGCTGCACACACGCTCAGCAGGTGAAACTCCACAGAGGTGTGTCTAGGGCTCAGGCAGAGTTCGCAGCTCCAGCGAAGTCCAAGCAAAGCCCAGGACCTGGGTTCTTAGCCCCAGGGACCCAGGGGTGCAACAAAAGGAACAAGTGACTAAGAAATAAAGGCTGCTTCCTCCTCTCTCGCTGCCTGCCTGCTGGCCTTCATTCCTGCCTGCTTCCTTCTTCTTTAAAAACAATAACTACGACCCAGCAGAGTTTCAACAAATGCTTAGCCACTGTCGTCGAAGTAAAGACGCAGGCGCGCCCCTGTGTCTCCGCGGCTCAGGTGCTGACCGTGGAAATTCTAAGGCTCCAGTTTGAGAGCCGGGCCCGGAGGAAGTGGGGCAACATCATAAAGATACAAGAGCTACAAAACTATAAGTTACTTGGCCTAAATCTCGCAAAAGGAAAAGAGGGTAAAGCCTTTATAAAGGATAAAACTTGACCAGAGGGCAGCATGCGACTTGGTGAGCGGGGGTGCCGTGATGAGTGCGCTTGGGCAGACCGACGCGTGGCGCTCACGGGTCAGGTCGGGCCAGGTCACCTGCTCGGCCTGTGCCCCTATGGGCGTCTGGGCTCCCGGATCCCTTGGACTCGGGCCTCCCAGCGGACAGAGCCTCGCCCCGATTTTCCTCCAGGTGTCCGGCAGCAGGGTCCCAAGTGTTGGGTCAACACCTAGGCCGCGGCGGGCACTGAGTAAGCTCTGTTGAATGTTAGTGGAGCTCGGAGTGAGTCCAGCGTGGCAGCCCCTCAATACCAGTGGGGGTCCCCAGGGCAGCCGTGTCAGCGTCACCCGATTCCTGGGCACCCCCCCGCCGGATCTCCCCAGCTGGGACACGCTCACGGCTCAAGTCAGCTTTAACCCCTTTCATCTCTGTTTATTGATGTCATTTTATTTTCTCCCTGGGATTTCCTCTATGGATTGGATAACCGCTGCTTCTTTCAGGGAGAGGAGGAAGATACTTTGATCCTATATCCAATCCACATGCGGCTTCCCCATCCACTCCCCTGTCTGCAGACGTTTTCTTTATCTATCTATTTTAAAGGAAAGGTGCAGCAGCAATGAAGGCAAGCAGGCAGGCAGGGCGAGGAGGAAGAAGCACGCCATTGATTTTATTTAGTTGTTTATCTTGGCCGCCCCTCCGACCACCCTGCTTGGGCTGCAAACCTGGATCCACACCAGCTGGAGGTGGCGGACCCATCCGCTGGGACGCCAGGGTGTGCTGTCCACTGATGCTTTATCTCTGAACAAGGCCCAATCTATTACTTATTTTCAGAAAAATGTTAAAAATAAGTATCATAGGCGTGCCTTGGTGGCCTAGTGGAGAAGTCTGTGCCGGTGTGGTCTACACACATCCCAAGGACTGGGGTTCGTGTCCCGGCCAGGGGAATAACCAGGATGAACAGCTCTCTTTTCCTGCCGGCCTCCTCTCCTTTGTTCCTGCCTGCACCTTTCCTTTAAAAACAAAGCGAAAAAGAGCCGACTGTCTTTGTTTTAAAAGTGTCAGACAAGGCTGCCACAGCACCCAGCCATCCTGACCCCGCCAGGAAGCCCCTGCCCTGGGATGTCTGAGTTAGGGCCTGCGTCAGGGGTAGGGAGAGCCAGCCCAGTGGAGGCCAGTTTCAAAGGCCTCTGGCCCCCAGCCTGGGCCTGCAGCGGGCACATCTGCAGCTTTCCCGGGCTCCTGGGTGGTCCAGCCCTTCCTCGGGAAGGGAAGGGAAGAACAGAGGCATCTAGAAGGGCAGCAGCCCAGGGGGCTACAGCTCCCTCGCCTCTGGGTTCACATTTGAGGGTCCAGACCCTCCCGAGGAAGCTCTAAGGAAAACGCTGGTCCCTTTTCAAACAAAACGATTTTAGAACACCTGGCTGAACCCACCGTGTCCCGCCCTCCACTGCTTCCTGAGGTCCCCTCTCCCTTCCGAAGAAGTTTAGAACTTCCCTCTAGAAATGGGACTTGTGGGGTGGGGGGCGGAGGGAGGGGGTCGAATGTAAAGCTTCGTATCGGGCTCCCTCTCCTTCCTCCTTTTGAGGGATTGCACCCGCATTCCTCCTCTGGCCCGCTGAACTCCCATGCCTTCCCTGCCCTGCCTGAGCTCTTTGTCCAGTCCGGGAGCAACGAAGAATGTGGGATACGGTACAGACGATGGGGAGGGGATAGTGACCAGCTGGCTTTGTCTCACCCTGACACGGCCTTCTGATGGGTCCGTGAGCGCGAGAAACACACACCAGAGACGATCTGCTCGACAGACAGGTCGTGTTCCATGGAAGTCATCTCCGCGGGCTGTACAACCTGTTATGTGCATCCAGAGATGGAATGTCAGAGGGTGACTTCTCCCCCAGTGACATCAGCAGCAGCCGAACTGGCGATTCCAAGAATTTACGCTTTCCCTGTGTTCTCTGCGTCCCAGGAAATCAGGAGGTGCTTCCCGGCTCCCCCACTGCGGACCTGGGCGCTGAACGGTGCTGAGCACCTACTGTGTGCGGGGCATGGCTGGAGGCTCCCACTTTATCACCTTGATCACTGCACAGGGCAGGAACTGCAGTCGTCCTGGTTTTGTAAGTGGAAACGCTCCCTGCCCGAGGACTGAGTTAACGCCACCAGTTACTGGAAGCGGCCCCTCCTGGAGCCGGCAGGTGGGGGCTTGAACCCGCCAGTCTGGCTGGAGACTGGGCTTGACTTCTGCTCCCTGCTGACAGCCCATGCGGACTTGGTCTCTCCTGAATGTCTCGTGCATGTGTTCCTGCGGTCACAGTTGTCACACACTCAGTGACTCCAGACAGAATAGATTTATGCTCTTGAAGTTCTGGAAGACAGGAGCCTGAACGGGCTGGCCAGGCTGGCCAGTCCCTTCTGGAAGCTTTTGGGGGAGAATCCGTTGCTTGCCCTTCCCTGCTCTGGAGGTTGCCTGCAGTCCTGGGCTACAGGTCCCTTCCTCCGGCTTCAAAACGTCATTCAGACGCTGCTTCCCTGTTGTAGCTCCATCTCTGACCCTGCCCCCGCTTCTAAGGACGCTGCGAGACATGGGGGTCCTCCCGATCATCCAGGAGCCTCCCCTGCCTCAAAATCCTTCACTTAATCACACTGCAAAGTGTGATTGCCATCTTGTGGAATAATAACAAAAGACACTCCTCACTGGCTTCCTAGACCTTCATACCGTGGGCTTGTTCCCACCAGAGAAACCTGCTGATGGAGCAAAGCGAGATTTATCAGACGTCCTGCAGCGAAGGATACGCCCTCTTCAACAGAGGCTCAGAACAGGGAAACTAGGAGATGGCGTTTACAGACCTTCAGGGCCCAAAACAACAGATTGGAATGTCGGTCCAGCAAGGCAACGAAATGGTACCACTGGGCAGTGTCTGATGTACAGCTCTGGAAGGGAGGTGGGTTTGGAAGTGAGAGGGGGAAGCAGGCATTTCCTGGAACAAGGTGACAGGCCAGGTCCCAGGATTGCCTAAGACCGGGGTTATGTTGCTTTAGCTCTCACCTGTTACCCTAATACTAGTTCCCACCTGGGAGAGAGCGCCCCCTGCAGGCCGGGCAGCTGAAACACTCGGGAAGCAGCCTACGGCCCAGCCTGCTCAGTAAACTCAGTCAGGCCCGAGAATGCCCCTCTTGGGTTTTGGAGTTTGAAAGTCCCGCAGACAGCGATCCTGGTTCCTCCGCCTGCTCGCTGGGTCGATGTGGGCAGACAAAGTCGCTGGGTGAGGCTGTGTCCTCGTCTCTGAAACCAGGGAACACGTCCTACCCCAGGGGTGAAGGCATGTGCCTCAGCTTGAAGCAGGGCTCTGCCGGGTACCCCCTGTGGAGCGGGACCAGCCGTAGGACCTGCCGCAGTGGCCCTGGTCCAGGGCTGCGCCCAGCGTCTTCATCGGTGGCGCCTCTTCTGGTCCTCAGTGTTGTCTTTGTGAGATAAAGGACAAGGCACAGCCCACCGCAGCGAAGCCGCTGTCGTGCTTCTTCTCTCTGGGCTGGGAAGCTGCTGGAGCCACACGCCCGAAGGGGCCGGACTTTGCGAATTCAAGGTGCTGAGCAGACCCAGTGCTCTTCCTCAGCCTGCAGGGCCCCCCGGCCCCCCGCAGTGCTCTATCTTAAGTCCATTTGTGTGTGATTTTGATTAAATCCCTCTCCTCTATGGGAGCCCAGACCAGGTGGGTCTCATTCAAGATTCATCCTCTGAGGCACAGCTGTCCTCACAGATATTTATTGTCATGTAGATGCTTAGTCTGTTGCCTACTTAGTGTGGAGCACAAGTCAAGCCTGCCTCCTCCGGAAAAGCGTAGTCCACATTCATCCCGCAGACCTGGGTTCGCGTCCCAGCACCTGGAGAACAACCAGTGTAAACAACTAAATAGATAATAAAGTGAAGAGGCTTCTTCTTCCTCTTTCTTTCTGCCTCTCGGCTCCCCTTCATTCCTGCTGCAACTGTCCTTAAGAAAAAAAGTCTCAAACAATAAAAATAAAAACAGAGTGACTGTGTATAAGTCAGCTTTTCCCTTCCCAAGTCACTGAGTCATGGCCTCTAAGGTGCCCCCGCAAGGTTCTGGGAGGGTCCCTGACCCAGCCAGGAGTACGCTCAGTCACAGCCAGAGCAGCTCCCACCTCCTCTGCTCTCCAGGAGCCCCCTGTGAACACCCACGACGGGTGAGTGGCAGCAGTCACCATGGGCTCCCCTCCCACCCAGCAGGCTCTGAGAGCCAAGCAGGAGGTGGGGGACCCGCACCCCACGCTGGTGCAGATGCTGGGCTGGGCCTGACCCCAGAACAGGATTTTTCCCTCTAAGTATCACACTTGGGGCCGGAAGAGTTACCGCCAGCCAGGCAGAGGGGAGTTTGGTGTCTCCTTTTCCTAGTAATGGATGTTAAGGAACATGCTGGCTTATCTCTGGGAGTCTTCTGTTGCCAGGAGCAAGCTCACTGTGCGCGTGTGCGTGTGAGCGTGAGCGAGAGTGTGTGGTGTGTGTGTGGGTTTAGGCAGCAGGATCAGATCGGGTCAAGACTAACCAGGCAGGAGCCTCACCAGCTGAGCCCATGACTCAGCACTTTCAATTCCGGGAACATCTGTAGACTCTAGACTCGGGAGGACCGACAGGTGTGTGCAGATGTGCCTTTATCTTTCTTTGTTGTAACCGGAAAAACTGGAAGAACCTAAGGGTCCTTGGGGGGAAGGGATAATGGCAGAAGTCTCATCCATACAATGCACCGCCTCCCAGGTGCTGGAAATAACAGGCTCCTGAGAACCAGCACCTGCCTAGAGGTGGGCCTGGAGATGCAGCTCTTTCAAATCTCTTACCTCACTGGTATTAAATGGGGAAAAAAAAGATCATAAACATGAAAACCCAAATGGCTTTAAAACCAACCAAGGCAGCAGGGTTTAGCCTTGCCCAACGCCATTGTGGGCAAATGCTGGGTGGCCTCCGCCCTCCCTCCGCCCTCTGTGAGGTGAGTCAGGGGTTCGGCCAGAGCTGAGCAGCAGAAGGAAGTGACGGTGTTAAAAGGACCCCCACCCCGATGTCTCGTGGCGGGGTCAGGGTTCCCCTGCTCGCACTGCTGACATCTGGGGTCAGAAGACTGTCCTGGGCACCGTGGGGTGTTTGGCAGCACCCCTGGGCTCGACACAGCAGATGCCTGTAGCAGCCTGTCCCCAGGTGTGACAACTAACTAACATGTCTCTAGCCGAGTTTCAATGTCCCTAAACCACGCCCACCCCACCCGTTCCCGAGAGCCGCTGGTCTCGGATGTCTCTGCCCAGGTCTGCGTGGGCCCCTCCGGGTCGGCATCTCCTAAGCTGGGAGACTGCTGACAGGACCTGCTCACACTCACACGGTGGCGCCATCCATCGTGGGACCACCTGGCTCTGGCCCTTCTCTCCAGAAGAAATGTGCCTATGCGCCAGGTCCCTCGGTGACAGAGACACAGGCCAGCGAGACAAACTTACTGGGACTCAAGCAGATGCCCCGTTGACTCATTGCCACCTTTCCTGAAACCTGGGCACCCCCCCTCCTGGCTCCTGTGTCTCCTTGGCTTTCCCCAACTTCTCTTTAAGGACGCTGTGAAAATGGGAGCTGGATGGTCTGGTATTTAAATGAAGTTTTTCTGGGAGAATTCAGCTGGGTCTAGATTTTCCACTTTAACATAATTTTTTTTTTTTTTTTTTAAGGGAAGGTGCAGGAGGGAATGAAGGCAGCAGTAGGAAGAGAGAGGAGGAGGAAGAAGCACTTTATTTTACTTTTTATTTAGTTGTTCACCTCCAACGGGACCCCAGGTCCTTCGGAAACGCGGGCTGCGCTCCTTCAGAGGCGTGGACTAAACCGCTGCATGCAGTTCTGTGCAAGCTGAGCGCTGTAGAGGGCGGGGCTTCCCTGCAGCCATGAAGTGAAGTCTGCAGAGAGAGAGGACATTTCAGGGAGGGAAGCCATTCCCGGGGTTATGGGAGTGACCCAGGGAACAAGGTCCCCACCTCCTGGGGTTCTGTCCTGGAGTGGCAGGTAGTGGGGGGTTGAACACTAACCAATTGGAAGAAATAAGAAAACGAGCAAACAAACACTTTCAGCTGTGAAAACCCACACACCAGCTACCCTCGGAAAGGCACCCTCACCGCCTGTTGAAACACTGCAGCCTTACTCTCCTCACTGACCCTGACTTTGGGGTGGACGCCAACTCATCGGCTGGACTTCACCGCTGAGCCACGAGGGTGCCTGGCTTTTTCTTTATTAGGTCATTTCCAGGGAAGGGAAGCTCCAGGAGGAAGGGTTTTCATTTTTGTTTTTTGTTTTTTTAAACGGAGAGATGCAGCAGGAATGAAGGTGAGCAGGAGGAGGAGAGGAGGAAGACGCATTTGTTTATTTAAGTGTTCATCTGGGTGGTTTCTCCCCGGCCCCGGGACCTGGGTCCCTGGGGTGAATGTGGACCTCGCTCGGCCAGAGGTGGCTGACCCAACCACTGCTCCAGCCGGTCACACCAGGAGGGAGGCTTTCAGTCTGCTTTGCTCTCGGCTGTCTCCCTGACGCCAGGAAGAGCACAACACTGCCCACGCTGCATAAATATCTGGGGAATGAACAGTGCCAAAGGGATCCCTCAGGAAAGACGTGGGGAATCAGGGTGGAGGGACCCATAGGCCTGGGAGGAAGTGACATGGATGATGACACCCGGTCCGACAGGGAGCCAACGCCGCAGAAACCTGGGCGCCGACCTCACCACAGCACCCTTTCAAGGGGGAGAGGCACTTGCTTTCCACTCGTGCAGGTTGTGGACGACGCTGCTTTTCGCCCCTACTTCCCCAAGCCCCACGAGGTCGAAAATGTCACTTCTGGCGCAGCTGGTGGGTTAGGCATCAAGCTGGTGCCGGGACCGACCATGTAAAGCCCGAGGTTTCTCAACCTGGGGCCAGAGGAGCAACCAAAGTAAACAAATACATAAATGAAAAGAGGCTCCTGGACATCATAGGAAAGACCTTCCATGGCATCAGTCTGAGAGAGTCTTTTGGGGACTCACCTCCGGCATCAAGGGAAACAGCATCAAAATAAACGACTGGGACCACATCAAACTAAAAAGCTTCTTCACAGTGAAAGACAATATCGCTAAAACAAGACAGCCTACTAACTGGGAGAAGATATTTGTGTTCCATATTTCTGCCAAAGGCTTAATATCCAAAATATACAAAGAGCTCATGAAATTCAATAATAGAAAAACAGCACTGCAATAAAAAAAAATGGGAGGAGGAATTAGACATTTTTCTGAAAAAGATACACAGATGGCCAACAGGCACATGATTTTATGTTCCTGCTCCCCAGCCATCAGGGAAATGCAAATCAAAACCACAATGAGAAAGTACCTTACACCTGAGAGACTGGCTATTATCCCAAAGTCTAGAGACAACAAACACTGGTGAGGAGGTGGAGAAAAGGGGACACTTTTGCACTGTTGGTGGGAGTGCAAATGGGTGCAGCTCCTGTGGAGAACAGTGTGGAGATTCCTCAAATCATTGAAGATGGAAATCCCGTGATCTCACCATCCCACCTCTGGGCATCCACCCAAAAGATACAGACGCCCCCATCTGCAGAGATGTCTGCACCCCATGTTTACTGCAGCCCTGTTCACAGTAGCTAAGAACTAGAAACTACCTAAGTGCCCAACCTTAGATGACAGATGAAGAAGATGTGGTTCATACACACAGTGGACACTGCACAGCCCTGAGAAGAGAGGAAACCCTGTCACACGAATCCACATGGAGGCAACTAGAGGGGATGATGCTCAGTGAAACAAGTCAGAAGAACAAAGACAGACACCAGATGGCCTCACTTATAGGTGGAAGGTGAATATAAAACTTCAAAGGAACAGCTGAAACAAAACCAACTCTTGGACACTCGCAATAGAATTGAGGTCGCCAGTAGGGAATGGGGAGGGTGGGTGGCGGGGGGACAAGTGGTGGCGGAGCCCGCGGGACAGTGGGGAAGAACACCTGGTGACGTGGCGGAGGGCAGGGTGTGCTGACATGCATCTGAGAAACAGGGAAACTGCACATATGGGGAAACCTACACATGAGTTTATTTTAATGTGTAAAACAAACTACTGCAATAACATACTAAAAATATTTTTAGATAAATACATAAAATAGCAACAACCATCAAAAAATGTCTCTAAGTAGAAAAAAAAGCTGTTTCTCCCGCCTCTTCCTACCTCAATGCCTGCTGCCTTTATGCCTGCCTGCCTCCCTTTCTCTTAAAAAAAAAAAAAAAAAGTAAAGCAAACATAATTTTTGGTTTCAGTGTTGGAAACGAAGGCATGGGGAGGCGAGCTAACTTGCTAGTGAGAGATGAAGATGGGATGTGAACCGAGCTGGGGGTCCTCCCCCCTCACGCACACTTGAACGCCTCCGGGAGCCCAGCGGGCCTTGGCCTAGGTCTAGGCTTCCCTCAGACTCTTGCCCCGCACAGACCCAGGCCCTGGGGGCGCAAGCGCATGAGCACATGGGGGCAGGGGCCTGAGGGGGAGGCTGGCCTTCGAGCTTGGAACAGAGCTGTCCCGGAGCTGGGCATCTCCAGTGGGAGGGGCAGGGCCGGCCAGAAGCTGGGCCTTTGAAGGGCTGACGCCCCAGACAGACTCGGCTCCCTGAGCTTACCGTGACCCCTAAGCCAGCCCTTTGGGAGGTGGGCCTAAAAGCGAGTGGGACATGGGGGCTTTGTTTCAATATTGTTGACCAGGGGCCTAGATCCCTTTTTTTTAAAGAAGAGGTGCAGCAGGAATGAAGGCCAGCAGGCAGGCAGGCAGGCGGGCAGGGAGAGGAGGAGGAGGCATCCTATTTCTTTCTTTAACTGATACAGCGGTTCATCTTGCTTGTTCCGCCCGCCCCAGGACGAGATCCCCGGTCCTCGCAGGGGTGTGGGCTGCGCCTGACCACCACCCGGCTAGGGAGGGCCGACGCCATGCTCCTTCATGGTTGAACAATACTCCCGGGTGTGGACGCACCGTGTTTTACTGATCCGTTGGTTGACAGACGTCTGGCTGCTCTGCGCAGTGACATGCATGTTTTCCGTGGATGCCCGTCCTCTGTTCCTCAGGGCGCACCCCCAGAAGTGGCTTGCTGGGCCACTGGTCACGCCCGTCCACTTTGTGAGGGAGGGGCCTGCGGCCTGGGGAAAGCGAACCCGCCCTCCGAGCCTCAAGGCCACTTTCCGGAAAAACAGTACCTGACGCACTGCGTTGTTTTGAAGAGGAAAAGAGTGAATTCACGCAACAAGTATTTATAGGTGCCCAGCTTCTATCACTCAAAGCAGAAAAGACACTTGATAACGTCCTATATATATTCAAGATTTAAGCAAATCAAGAACTTCCTCATGGAGCTTGGTTGCTGATAAAAAAGTATCTACCGCAAATCTAGAGTAAACATGCTAGGTGGTGAGAAAGTTCGGATAAGACAAAAATCCCCCTATTGCTACTTTTCTTTTAAGAAAAAACCATCTGTATGGATTGAGTTGTTCTTTTTGTTTTTTCAGCCCAGCTCCGGGCCTCGAACCTGGGTCCTCAGGCTTCGCGTGGTCCACATGGCAACGTCCGAGCCTCAGAGCCACCAGGGCGCAAACCCCGTTACTATCACCTTTACTCAACCCCATTCCTGGCCAGCGACCAGCAATTCTCTTTAGTGCTGTAATTAACCCACTGTCTTATTGGGAGTGTGAGCATGACTTCTTTTTATTATTGAAAACCATTTGTTTAATTTAAAAAATAAGGCCAAACGCACAAGCAAAGGCAGGAAAGCCCAAGAGAAATGGCCTTAGGATAAGCCTCGGCGAGCCCCACTCCCCATGTCTAAGGCAAGCCCACGCTGGCTGAGGAGAAAGGAGAGAAAGGATAGGACAAGGATGAGAAGGAAAGAAACATGCATCTCCGTATTCAACCACAGTGTGACTGACCACACCGAAGAGCCAGGAGACTCATCCAACATGACAGCAAAAAAAAGGAGTTCAGTGAGGTTATTGCAAGAAAGACTTTTTATAAAAATCAATAGAGGTGCTTCCTGGTGGAGGAGCAGTTGGGTCAGTTGCCTTCCACTGGCCCCGTCCGCATCCATCCCAAGATCCAGATTCGTGTCCCAGGGCTGGGGCGACAACCGAGACGAACAACTGAATAAAATCAAGTGCGTCTTCCTCCTCGTCTCTTCCTGCCTGCCTGCCTGCTAGACCTCACTCCTGCCTGTGCTTCTCCTTTAAAAAACATCAGGTGTGCACTGGTCGGGTAAATCACCTCTGAAGGAGCGCAGGCCACAGACCCCTGGTTCAGGTCCCGGGTCCAGGGAAAAACACCCAGTGTGAGCAACTACGTACAAATAAAATAAAGATGCTTCTCTCTAAAAAACAAAACAATTAATTGAGTGGCATGTCCTAGTGGCATAGTGGTTAAGTCTGACAGGTGTGGTCCAATGTATTCCAAGGACCTGGTCTGCAAGGAGCAATCAAGATGTACAACTGAATAAAATTCAGTGGATATTCCTTCCTCCTCTCACTGCCTGCCCACTCACCTTTGTTCCTTTAAAAACAAAGGGTTTCTATACCCAAGGAAATAAGAACTAGTCATGTAAGTATAATATACAATAATGACAAATGTAATTAGGAATAAATCTAATAAAAGACAAGTAAAAATTTGGGGAAAAATGTATAATGTTTATTAAAAACTTAAAAGGGGAAACTGCACATATGGGCCTGTATTCTTTTGTAAATCAAAGTTACTTCAATAAATATTTAAAAATAAAAAAATTATAAAAACCTAAAAGAAAATTTTCAGAAAGTTCAATTTTCCTCAAATGAGTCTCTAAATGTAGTGGAAGTCAATAAAAAATGCTAATGAATTAGTCCAGTGACTTGGCCTGGCTGACTGTAGAATTTTTATGTTCTCTTTGGATTTTAGCCTTTGGAATGTGTCACTTTTAAAAGATCAAATCAGACCCTAGTGGAGCAGCGGTTGGGTCAGTCGCCTCCAGAGGAGTGCAGACCACACAGTCCCGGGTTCCAGTCCCAGGTCTGGGGGGAACAACCAGTGTGAACAATTCAACTAAATAAAAATAAAATAAAATGCTGATTCTTGCTCTCTTCCTGCCTGCCTACTCGCCTTCGTTCCTGCCAGCACCTTTCCTTTAAAAATTTTTAATATAAATAAAAGATTAAGAAAAGCCAAGACAATTTTGCAAAATTAAACCAAAAGAACACATACCTGAAAAGACTTCAGTATTTTCTTTGATGTTGTGAAAACTAAAGCCATATGGGGGAGACCACAGAATAAAAGAGAATTTAGAGAAAACCCGTACTTCTAAGAGAACATGGGTACTACGGGGTAAATTGAGGGGAAGGGCCCATCAGCCTGTGGTTCTGTAGAGTTGGAGAGAGTGAAAAGACAAATTAGAGCCCTGTTATTTGATCACACTCACCAAATAAATTTCTGATGGATTAATGAACCCAATATGAAAAGCTGGCACTGAAAAGTTTTAGAAGGAAACAGGAAAATGTCCTCATTTCAGGGTCAGGAAGACTCCTTAATCAAGATGAAAGAACAAAAACCATAAAGGAAAATGTTGATCTGCTTAACTGCATTAAAGGAGAGTTTCCTGGTGTGCCCTGGTGGAGTAGCGGTCTAGTCTGCCGCCTTTGGCCAGTGCAGACCGTGTACTGCCCAAGGACTCGAGTTTGTGTGGCGGGGCCGGAGGTGACAACCAGGATGAACAAGTAAATGAATAAAGAAAATGCTCCTTCAAGAAAAAAGGGAAAAGAAAAATTCTGTGCTAAGTGGAGCCCTTTGTCCCTTGACTGGGAGATGGGCGATGCTTCAGAGTCTGTAAGTCCTAGGAAGCAGTAAGAAAACAGTCCAGCAAGAGAACACGAGCTGAAGAAAAATGGACAGAAGATGTGAACAGGCCACTCAAGTCAGAAGACCCGAATGACCTGGAGAATCCCGGCATCGCTGTCTCGCCTGTGATCTGGGAAACGCAAAGTCAAACGCGATTCTTCGCTCACTCGCCAGGGTGGTTGTGAGTATTTCAGTTCAGAACCCTGATCAGATGAGCTTGGGGACCAGAAAGGTGCCCACAGGGAGACATCAGTCACCTGCAGGACCCGCTTTCCCCGTGGCCCTTGGCGCACCTGAGGGCCAGTCCTCCAGAGGGCACCTGCGGGGTTACTGGTCTTGGGCTGGGCAGCACCCTCGTCCTCCCCAGGAGGCGCTCTCTCCGCCTTCTCTTCTACTCCTTTCTGAAGAAGCCCTGTTTGTTGTCAAAATAAACACAGCGCTTAAGTGTGACATTAATGGATGAGTCTGAAAACGCAACTGCGGATGAGGATATGGGAAAATGGACATTGTTTTTCTTTGTATTTTTTGTCTTTTATTTTAGTTGCGGTAACTTTGATTTACAAAACAACACACGTTTGAGGGGTGAAGGTGCATGCTCCCTCAGATATTTGTAACCACTCCAGCAGGAAATGGATGCTCTTCTTGGGCGCAAATGGGTGAGTGGCTCGTTGCTGACCAGGCCTGCGCTGTAAAGACGTGGAAACAGGGAGGCCCACTGGCGATGCCTGTGAAGAGAATGCCTAGAAAGAACGACCAGAAAAGGAAGGTCCATGAGATGGTACCTCTCTCACCCCGAATTCTGTGCCTGGTCTGAACAGCTGCCCACAGCCTGTTTATCTATTCACCCAAACTCAGCCTGCGCTCCTCATCTCATTCTCATTTGGTGTAGTGGGTCTAGTGGAGTCAGCAATGATGGTGTTAGGCTCAGAGAGCTGAGTGCACAGGAGGTGACAGGGCAGTGACCAGGGGTGCGGGGCTGGGGCACCAGGATACGGTGGGTTGGATGTTCCCGGACCGAGTGCAGCGAAGCCTCGCTCGTTGGTGAGAGACTGAAATGTGGACGACTCTGCCCATTAAAGAGAAACACCGAGACCCACGAAGGGCCCGTGTGGGGTTAGGGACAGAGCCTAGAGTTGTTTGACTCAGCCCGTGATGCGGGGACAGAATAGCTTAAAGCCTGTGGGGCAGTTTGCAGATGTGTAAGCGGAAAATTAACTAACAGGCAAGACCTGAGACTTGCAAGAGCAAGGACCCCACCTTAGTAACCTGCGTCTAGGACACCCGCATAGATACGGGCATCATTTCACTCCAGGTCACCGGACATGCTCACAAGGGAGAAGCCCCACTCCCCAGATTATGCAAGAATCCCTCTGGCCTGAGAGGCCGGCCGCACAGGCCGTGCACACGTGTGTGTTCCCTGGATGGAATTTTCCCGGCCCGCAGGGAGCTTACACTCCCTGTTTCTGCTTTTAATAAACTCGCTGTGTGATCCTGTGTGATGTCTCTCCCCACGGACTCTTCCTCATCAGTGTGTCTGAGCTCACCCTCATCCCATCACCTGGAGTTCACCCCTATTCAAAGAAGGACACCTAACTTCTTTGTACTGAAGCCACAGCTTACACGTCTGGCTGGCAGAGCCAGGTTTCCCCAGCTCTGATGGAGGCCTCCCAGTCCTGGGGAAGCTACCCTAAGTTTTGCAAATTGATACAATTTTTCAAAAGTTCTAAAAGTAGTGTCAAAATTTAGGAGGCGAATGACTTGGGGAGGAGAGACGTCAACCCTTGACTTCTGTCCACATGTCCTACTCTAACTTGTTTCCTGGGCCATGCATAGGTTTTGTTTTCTTCAATAAAGCTAATTATTTGGGGGGTGCACTCTTGTGGCTCAGGCAGCTGGGACACTGGCACCCAGACCATGTAAAGCCGGGAGGAGGGACCCAAATAAATGACTAGCGAGAGAGGAGGAGGGGAGGGAGGGATGATTTTGCAGAAGTGTAAATACGCTGGCAAAGGCAGTCTGGTCCGGACCAGCAGAAATTGCAGCCTGTGTCTCCCAGGTCACTGTCCATATTTAACCCACCTCTTCTTCCCTGATGCCACCTGCACTCTGCCTGAGTCAAGGTCCCATCGTCAGGGCTGGCTCCTGAGTGTCCTTACAGGCCTCCCCAGGGCCCCAACCCCTGCTGTGCAGTACAGGGCCCCCTCGCACAGGTGGGCCTTTGGGAAGCGTTCACTGAAGGGGCCCGGAGCATCCCTGCCAGCGCCTCCTGCTGCGTGTCTGAGAGCCGCTGCCGGGCGCCGAGAGCAGGCCTGGCGGCAGGGCCACCAGGCCGAGGCCTGCAGAGCGACCCGCGGGACCAGGTTTGCGGGTCTGACTCCGGTCGGTCTCCTGCGGGGTCGGCAACCACCTCCAGTGATCACTGCGCCGTTGTTTTCTGGGGCAGATGCGGCCTGGAGCCCGGCTGTGAGCACCACTGTTCTAGAGTCGGGGCCCAAAAGAGCGGAGGTCTGACTCCCAGCGGGAAAGGAATTCCTTCCCTCACGTGTCGCTGTCCCCGCCCGCTGGGCACAGGGTCCCCAGCCTGCCTGCCCGCCTCCCCTCTCACTGTGGTTCCCCAGGGGCTCAGCTGCTGCACCCGTTCAACCTGGAGCGGACTGACTCCCAGCGGGGGACACGACGCGGGGCACAGGGCTGGGCAGCGGCCACAGTCAGCACGGCTGCAGGGCGCGGGCTCGGGTCCACAGAGGCCGCGTGGCCGGGAAACAGGTCTCAGGAGGACCCAGTCTGCAGCGTGCAGAGCGAGTTTTGTAACAGGATGTGATTCATGGAGCCCTGTATAGACAACAAGGAATGAAAGTGTCTATGCTATTATTTCTTTCATTTTTGAAATATCTGAAGTATCTCATATTTGAAATTTCAGGTGGTCAAATTTGCCATGTCTTGGTGGAAAGTCATATCCGCCACTGAACTTTTATGAAATCCCTTTGTCCATTTTACCTTTAACTCCGCTATAACTGAATCCATTTTTTTAAGGAAAGGTGCAGCAGGAATGAAGGCGAGCAGGCAGGCGGGCAGGAAGAGAGAGGAGGAGGAAGCACTTTGTTTTATTTAACTGTCCCACTTGCTCGTGTCCCGGCCCCAGGTCTTGAACTGGCAGCTTGGGGACATACGTGGACTGCTCTGCAGTGGACTAAACCACTAGGCTGGCAGGGCACACCAACTGTACTTTTTTGAAATAAGGAGTTCTTGTTTCCTCCAAAATTCTTCTCCTTAATGTCACATATTGAATAATAACTTTTCTCCCCTGATGTGAAAATCTGCCTTCTGCCATTCACCCAACACTCACCTGTCTATGGAGAGGGTACTTAATGTCATCTTTGGTTCCTTTAGATTTTCTGATTGAATCAATACTAGGCCATTTACTAAACAGTTAAATTAGTGTTCTTCTCCAAGGCACAGACAGTCTTAGAATAACACAAAAGGGCACACGCCCTGGTGGAGCAGCGGTTGGGTCCGGTGCCTTCCGCTGAAGTGCAGGCCACTACCTGTGGGACCTGTGCTCCTGTCGTGGGTCAGGGAGGACAACCAAGATGGACAACTAAATAAAAACACAGTGCTTCTTCCTCCTCTCTCCTCCTGCCGCCTGCCTATCGACCTTCATTCCTGCTGCAGCTGTCCTTTAAGAAAAAAAAAAGCACAGAGTGTGGAGTTTCCCACCGCACCAGTGCCGTCTCCCAGAGATAAAGGTTTGGGTTCATACAGGATGGGAAGCAAGAGCCCAGCCGGGCATCCTGACACAGGAGCACCTGTGTGTGTGCTCAGGTGGGCGGGTCTAGTCATTTCCCCAAGCTTCTTGGTGGTCCCTTTCACTTGCTGGAGACGTGCAACTTTGGGGTTAACCATAAGATGAGTCGTGACTGTGATGACTTTACAGATGAGAAAAATGAAGTCTTGAGCAATTTGTGATTATTTCCCAAGTCATGCTGCTGGGAGGTGAAATTCTGCAGGTTAAAGCTGCGTGGAGGGTCTCCAGCTATTTCTTTCACCAAGAGCATCTTCGCTCTGTAGCTCGCGCCCCGTGGACCAGAGACTCCGTGGGACAGACACGGGTCTGTCTTGCTCACTGTTCCATCAGAGCCTATACTCACACAGATGTCTCTGGGGACGTGGGGAGTGACAGGCTAACACTGGCACCTAGGAAAGAATTTAGACTTTTTTTAAAAGGAAACTGCAGGCAGGAATGAAGACTCGTAGACAGGCAGGAAGAGCGAGGAGGAAGAAGCATCCTTAATTTTTTATTTAGTTGCTCACACTGGCTGCTGCCCGCCTCCTCCAGCCCCCGGCCGGGCCCAGGACTCCAACCCAGGGGGATGCAGCTTATGTATTTTTATTCTTTTTTTTTTGTAGTAATTTTTATTTTGCACATTAAAATCAACTCATATGTATCGGTCCCCATGTGTGCAGTTTCCCCGTTCCTCAGATATATGTCGGCTCACCCTGCCTCCGCCACGTCACCAGGTCTTCTTCACCAGTGTCCAGGGGCTTATACTTTAGTAATACCCCCCCCCACCCCTGCCCCACTCTGGCTGTGGGTCTTGAACCCGTGTCCTTGGGCTTTACATAGTGTACACCTGAGCTGCTTCAGCTGCCTGAGCCACAGGGATACACCTGAAGAATAAAGAAAGGTGCAGGTAGGGTTGAAGGTAAGCAGAAGCAGGCAGGAGGAAGCATTTACGGATTTCAGTTCGGTGGTCTTGCTGCTGGCCCTGGAGCAGGATGTGAACCTGGGTTGGGGTATCTGTGGCCTGTGCTCTCTGCTGAGGACAGCTGATCAAACCTCTACTCCACCAGGACCAACCAACCCAGTAATTTTTAAAGTACCTTAAAACAAAAACTCCGCAGCAGACAGTTTTAAGGTGGGAAAATGCCAGTCTTGGACCAGCCAGTCACCACCTTCCCACCTTTCAGGGAGGTGCAACGTCTCTGGGCTTAGCTCTTTAACTGCTCCTTTGTAAGTAAATGCGTGTGCGGAGAAAATGTTAACAGCAGTTTCTGCAGGAATGTAGGATGGTTATGCATTGGGTGTGGCCACAGGGGAAGAAAGGAATTGTCTTTCACCCCACCCCGCCTCCCCAAAAAGAGAAAAGAGAGGGAAGGAAGAGCTTGCAGAGCGAAGGCCTCTTTTGGAGTGGGATCTCCTGGGCTCAGGATAATGGCGTTCATTAGAATGATACCAGAGCGCCCATTGTGTGCAGCCCCGGCTGAGCTCTCTCGCTAAATGGCCTCCCTGTCTCTGGAAAGACAACTCATCTCCATTTCATTTGTTATTATTAGAGAACATTTTAGATAGTCCCAACGTAGAAGGAATTGTGCAATGACCCCCCTTTGCCTGGGACCCCCACAGTTTAAATGAGAACCACTCACTTTCCCGACACTTTCATTCCAACCATCCTGCTCCTCCACCCGCCACCCTGGCCCCATCCCCACCCCGGGTTTTGTGTCACTCAGAAGACTTCAGTGTCTCCAGCAGAGATTTTTTTGGCTAGTTGGTTATTCTCATCACCTAGCACCTACAGAACCATTACTCCGACAGAATTGCTTACCATCTAATGCATACAGGCCTGCACTGCAAAGGGCAGATGAAATTTTTCAGCAGCCAGCATCCAGGGAGCCCACCATTTCTGGACCCTCCCTATCTCATAAAGACCTGTTCCTCTTCAGTGCCGTGTATTTAAATCAGGCCAGAGAGGCATGCCCTGGTGGTATAGTGGTTGGGTCCACCTCTACTGGCGGGCGCAGGCCACATGCATCCCAAGGACCCCGGTTTATGTCCCTAGGCCGGGTGGAAACAAGGATGAACAGCTAAGTAAAATTTTGAAAAAGCTTCTCTCTTGCTGCCTGCCTGCACCTTCCCTTAAAAAGAATAAAAAATAATGAATAAAAATATGTGCACCCTGGCGGAGCAGTGGTTAGGTCAACAGCCTTTGAAGGAACACAAGCCGCAGGCCCCTGGGTTCAGGTGGAGGGCAGGAGGGGGTGGACAACCAGAGTGAACAACTACACAAAAAATATAAAATAAAGGTGCTTCCTCCTCTCTCTACCTGCCTACCCTCCAGCTCGCCTTCATTCTTGCCTCTAATTTTCCTATAAGACAAACAAAAAGTCAGGCCAGAGACGCCTGAAAAGCTTTGCGCGCTTGCAAACACTATACGGCATTTAAAGGGATGGCCAGGCACCTCTATCAATGACGTGACCCATCCCAGGAGCTTGTTAGGCACTTCCCTAGCTGTGACCCTGACACCCTGATGCCTCTGTCTCAGCTGTTCTTGGAATCTAAACAAGGTGGGGCCTGGTCAGTACTTGGAGGAGAGGACGAGACCCCCTGGCGCAGGCACCCTGACACCAAACCAGCAGGAAAAACGAGGGCGGTGAGATCAGGTGCAGCGTCCAGCCTGCGAAGGACGGGTGGCCGGGCGACTCTGGAAGGATATCTCTTCTCCCGGCACCGCATGAGCCTCCCGCTAACGCTGGGAACACACCTGGGGCAGGCCTCCCAGCCCCTGGGGACAGCGGAGTCCCCTTCATTCCTCAGGTCTCGTTTTTGTGGGAGAGAGCCTCTGATAATAAAACACAGTAGGAGAACTGCGAGCTGCGATGGCTCACGGCAGCAGGGCGAGGCCTTCCGACACCCCTCTTGGCCCCGCGCACCCCGCCTCCTCCCAGCCTCCCTTCGTCCTGGCCTTCATTTCCCTGATGAATAGACAATGGCTTTTTCCTCTTTCTTGATTCACCGCTTTTCTCTCCAGCTAAGATGTGAGGAGCTTATTTACTAAATGAGGGGCTTTTGGATAATGAACGTGCTGACCAGCGGTCAGAGGGTCCACGGGCTCTGGTTTTCAAATCCGTGTGCTTGCAGGCACACCCTGGTGGCCTAGCAGATAAGGCGACCAGGCGTAGTCCACACACAACCCAGGTTTGAGACCCAAGGCCCTGGGGGAACAACCAAGATGAACCACTAAATAAAAGTGCTTCTTCCTCCTCTCTGCCTGCCAGCCTGCCTACTCACCTTCATTCCTGCCTGTACCTTTCCTTAAAAACAGATTTTTGTGCTTCCTACGCACAGCGTGAGGAGCAGGGAGCGCTGGATCCCGAGCAGCCCTGCAGGGAAAATCACCCCTGCCGGTGTGGGCGCCTCGGGCGGGCCCTGCCCCTGCCCCTGCCCCTGCCCCTGCCCCTGCCCCTGCCCCGGGAGTCCTGTGCAGGAGGCCAGAGCTGCGCTGAGGACTCTATGCCCTGTGGCTGTCCTCCAGGTCACCGGCTGGAGTTTTATTTTTAACCCGAGGGCTCTGCTTCAGGACCCAGGCTTTTGACCGTCTCTGCCAGACCTGAAAGTGGCCTCATCTCAGTGTCATTTATATAAAGATATCCGGCATCTAAGGCGTGTCTGCACCCTGTCCTTCTGCTCCCTGCTAAGCAGGACTTGGGGACGTCGTAGCCAGAGGACAGAGAGGGTCTCCAGCTCTGGCTGGAAAAGCTGTCTGGGCCAGACAGATGTGGGGACAGGGCTGAGGCTTTGTCAACCCCCTGGGCCTGGTGTAAGAATAGATGGCTGAGCGACAGGCCAGGCCGGGCCGTGAGGGAGCTGAGAACTGGTGAGGACAGCGCCTTCCGACCGGGAGCCTTCGACTCTCCCTCTGGGGAGTGGGCGGGAGTTCTGGCCATTTGGAGACTCACCTGCCTTCCCATCAACCTCAGACACAGGCGTTCTCCCCCATTCCACATGGGTCCAAGACCCCAGCCTAGAAACCAGTTTGGGGAGAAGACTCGAATTAGGTAAAAAGCAGGTACGCTGGGAGCACGGGCCAAGAGTAGGGGTGAAGCTTGCCTCGGAAGACGTGCGAGCAGTCAGTGCTCCTCTGTCAGCTCCATTAGACGTGCAGGTGCTAAGAGAGCAGCAGACTGTCGCTGCGGCAAATGCATGTCAGATGCCACAGGCTGCCATCTGCGTAAAGGCTATGCGTAGAAATGGGCTCTTGAAGTGTGGAGAAAACGGATTCAGAGGATACGCAGCAAACTCTTACTCACGATTACGTCCGGGGACAAGGCAGGCACGCGGTCATCCGTTGTAGGTGACCTGGTAAGGACATGGGTCCTCTCTACACCCTCAAGGTGAGTTGGATGGAGCGTTTTAGAGGCTGAATGTCACTACAAACGTGGACATGGCACTTAAACGTCTCACACTGCATGATTTTCAAAGTTTCCTGGCTTCTCCCTGGGGGGAGCCCCGCAATTCTGTAGCAGAGACTCGCCGAGCCCCTCGGGGCCAGTACCTGCTTCGACAGCCTGTGGGTGACTGCCTGGGCCCCCGCCTGGGTCCATGGGGACTCCGTCAGCATAGGGGTGAGTAGTTTGGCAGCTGGTGAGGATCTCCCCTTCTCACCCTGGAGCTGCCCGCCTGGCTCTGGAGGGCAAGTCTCCAAGGCGCTCCTGTGTCTGCCGTCCCTCAGGTAAGACAGCATGCGGGGGGCGCTTCCACAGAGAGGACTGCCACCACCGTAAGACACCACGTCCCTGCCTTGCCAGCCCGGATCACGACCGTCCTGGGGGTGGCTTGGTGGTGACTCCTGTGGGGTAAGCGGGTAGAGCTTTCTCACTTACTAAACCCCGCAGGTTAAGTTTGCAGATAAGAGGATGAGTGCGGGAGACTGAATGAATAAATCCCGGCCCCACCTTAGCTTCCAGGGCTCTGTCCACCACGCCCCCGGGCCCTGCACGCCCTCTGCTTCCTTTAAAGACCCATCTCTGCCCTTGAGGAACCAGAGGATGCAGGGTCCCCCTCTGGAAGTGGCGCACCCCCAGACTCAGGCAGGCCGCCTCAGACCCGCAGCACCCCGCTTCTGGTAGGGTGGCCTCCGTCAGTGAGGCTCGTTGTCACCGCTGGTCATCACTGGTCATGCTTTGTCTCCCATTGGTAGGAAGGAAAGGAAGGAAGAAGAAGGAAGGTCCTTGAGGGGTTTAGGCCATTTTGTTGGCTCTGAGGTCCTGTCCCCTACAGAGGGCCTGACACGTTGTCACTCTGGAGATATTTGTGGAATGAATGATGCGAAAGAGATAAGGATGACAGGGTGGAGGACGTTGTAGGCTGGGTGTGGGGGAGGCCGGGGAGGCCATTTGGAGAAGGTGACACGCATGACCCATATCCAGTCTGAGGGTCAACCAGGCACCCAGGTGCAGCCTTCTCAGGTGCTGCCACAGAGTCTTGTGGACGGTGAGCTCACCACAGCCACCTCCGAGGCCACAGCTCCTGCTTCCCCCAGCCACCAAGAGTCTTGATATCTCCCTCCCTAAGCCCCGAGAGGAGAATGTCATTTCCGTATTAGATTGTGGAACCAGACCTGGAGCGGCTAGTTAGGTAACTCGCTAGTGACAGACGAAGGTGGGATTCGAACCCAGAGCCTGGGGAGCCCACACCCACTCCCTCGCATGCACTGGAACAGCTGCGGGTGCCTAGAGGACCTTGGCCTCAGTCCAGATCTCCTGCAGACGCTTGACCTGACATGGACCCAGCCCCCGGCCCCAACCCAAGCCTCCTTGAGCCTCAGTTTCCTCATCCGGAAATGGGAATGTTAATATAATGCCTCTCTTAGTGCCATCGTGGGGTCATGTGAGGTCATGCACAAAGAGGGCAGGGTAGGTGTGGGCAAGGCTCGTTTGCAGTGCCTGCTCTGTGCCAAGTGGGCACCGGAAAGCAGGTGTTTGGTGAAGCCCATCTCTGGCCACTGGAGTCACTGATGCAAGAGCTGGTCCCCTCCCTGCGGGAGGTGGAGGCAGTGACTGATTGTGAGCTCTGGATATGAGGCGCTGAGTCCCACTTCCCTCCCTGGCGCCCTGGGTGTGAGATGCTCTCTGAACGCGTTTCACCTACTCTACCCACTCCCACTCTTGGGAAATGAGAGGGTATTCTCCTCCTGATCCCCGGCCCCATTGGCATGAAAAGTTAGGGTGTAGGGAGCTTCCTGAAGTTCCTGAAGGACGCAGGACGCACAGGGCCCCGGGAGCCGGTCAGTGCTGTGTGGAGTTGGGACTGAACATTGGGACACTGGCCACCGCCATCAACCAGACACTGGAAGCCAGACCCCTTGATCCCTGCCCACTGGCAACCTTCGCAGAGGGGCAGGGACAGGCCTCTCCAGATTTCTCAGGCTTTCTTTCAAGGGTCCCTGAGACATCCACCCTCTTCTGCCATATGCAGTCAGGAGCCACTTAAGGAGAAGGAGGCCTCCTGAGAAATTTGTCACTAGAGTGTAATTACACCCCTGTGGGAGTCTACCACACGCCTGGGTTGGAGGGTACACCTGCTGGGACCACCTGTCCTACACGGCGGGCCGAGTGGGGCATGACTGCAGCAAGAAATACACAAATCTGAAGGGAGGTTCTGGGGAACCCGACCAGGAAACCTGCATAGAAACCGGCCCACAGTCGAGGCAAAACCACAAGCAATCCAGCGTTTTTGTTGCACTCATAACCCAGAGATTCCTCCCCGGGGCCGTGCTCCCGGGGCGCCCCTCCTTCCCATACAATTCATGCAGGCTGAGGACAGAGATCTTCTGTCTTCAGATGCACCCAGAAAATATGACCCTTGATTCACTTGCCCGCTCCTGATTGACCCCGCCTGCACCTATTAAATCTTGCAATAAAAGAGCACCTGCTGGAGTCAGATACAAGGGTACTTGAGGGCATAGTTTCTCAAAGACTTGGTCTGACCACCTCTTCACAGTTTAAGAACTTATTAAATTCTCATGCAGTTTTTTATTTTTCAAAAGGAAAGTTACAGACAGGGATGAAGGTGAGTAGGCAGACAGGAAGGGAGAGGAGGAAGAAGAGGCGTTTTTTATTTTTATTTTAAAAAATCTGGCTTGTTCCCTTGGCCCCTGGGATGCGAACCCAGGTCCTTGTCATGCACGTGGGCTGCGCCAGCAGACTTAACTGCTAGACCGCCAGGGTGCACCTCAGTAGGCTTTGATTATGGCGGTATTAAAATATTTTCTGCCTCAGTGGCTCCAGTGTTAAGCCCGTGCCTGGGGAGCAGTGCACATACAATCCCAGGACCCGGACTGGGGCAAGCAACTAAATAATAGAGTGCTCCTTCCTTTTCCCTTTCTCTTCCTGCTCGCCTCTGGGGTGGGGGCGGTGTTAAAAAATTACATATATACGTGTACACACACATACACACACATACATAGTATTAGCAATTACAAAAAGAATTATCTGAAAATAACAATAATACCCTCATTCTATATTAATCTAAAAGCAGACTCTGGGGGAAAAAATATCACTCTGTTTTCCAAAACTCAGAAAACATTTAGTGAGAGCGGTGGTACTGTTTTCACATTTTGCAACTCCCTTGAAGAGAGTCTGGTTTTAATAGAAGGTAACTGGACTCTCCTATCTGCTCCTGCCTCTAATCTGCTGTAACATCGCGCATCATGTAGCCTCCAGAAAATTCCACCATACAGAGTGAAAGAGGAAAGTGACATCGTACGCTGTTATGAAATAGCTGTCCCTTATGACCCCCTGCAGGAGTCTGCCGGACGCCACTGCCAGAGCTCCCCACGTGGGGGCCGGAGTGGGGGGCGGCCGGCCAGCAGGGCCAGGTGGGCTTGGGGCCACAGAGCCACCTGCAGCGCCCGCCCCTCCCGGGACGCCCCTTGTGCCTTCCCTCCCGCTCCTTCCTCATCAGGGCTCTGCGGCCCTCCCTGGGGCTCCCTGTCAGCTAAGCCCCCGCTTTCCAGAATCTGAAGCCTGTAGCTCCGGTTTTTTTGGTGTGTGGCCTTGGGCAAGTCATGTAGCCTCTGAGCCTAGTCCACCCCCTCTTGGCGATGAGGAAACAAGGATCTGACTCATGGGAGCATTTTGAGAGTCAAAGAGATTGCCCAGTTAACTGATATTTATGGCGTGGCTTTACTAGAAAGTTCCACACGCAGAGCACGGACAGACGCGGTCTTTGCCCCTCAAGGACTCTGCATTTTACAGAGGTGCGTTTCCATTCCTGAAACAAGCGTCTGCCCAGCGCCTCCTGTCCGCCGGATGCTGGGTAGCGGGAGTGAGGCCCGCCGTTTACAGGATAATCCTCTAGGCATCATTTAAAAAGTGAGGTGGAAGCACATGGCTGGAATTTCAATGTAACGCCAGTAAGTGGAGAAAGCAGGTTGCAGGATGATACAGGAATATCTGGTATCGTTTATTAGCAGAAAGATGTGCTTTTCTCCTAACTATCTAATGTTCAGCTATTCATTACAAGTCTAGTTTTTCTGCTATCACTTAAAACATCCTGTATTTTTGTCTTCTGTAGCTAAACACCAAGGACAAATACAGATACCACACATCCTCAGAGAAGAGCTTACAAAATATGGTATTTAAGACACAACAGAATGTAGATTGCAAAAGCTGGGCTCAGCCTATTCTGAACATCAGTTGCAAAAGGCCACTTCATGTCTTCGTGATTTCTGCGTTCGGTTTAGTTGCTTTCTTCTTCGACAGGGGTCAGTTGCTTTTTATTTTCACTTTCTAAAGTCGGGACACGAAGGACCACATCTAAATATGCAGCTCGATCAGCATTCACTGGACACGGACTCTTACAACCGGTACCTGGGCAGAGACCTAGCACCTTCCATCACCCCGCAGGGTCCCCTCCTACCCTGCCCAGGCCACGCACGCGACCCACCGAGCAAGCTGCCCTTCCAACTTCTGCACAAGATTCAGTTGACATGGCCTTCGATTTTCCTCCCACGTACATACTTCCATGTCTGCTTTCTCTGCTTTTGACCTGAGAGAGCCGTGCAGCCTAGTGGAAGCTCATCTTTCCTGTCGTGGGGAACACCTGTGTACACAGACACCACGGTTTATTTATTCGGCCTGCCGTCAAGATGTGGGCTGTGTTCAGATCGGAGTTACCATGAACAGAGCCACTAAACTGATTCTTGCACCATCTTGCTCACACATCTCTCTCTATGGGCAGAGGTCATTTCTCTTTGGCAAACACCGCCATTACTAGGTCACCACGTAGAGCTGATTGCCTGCTGTTTCTCAGCACTTTCAAGAGGAGCGTATGTGTTGAGAAAGCATCCACCCCGAGCTGAGAGCAGTGGTTTTTTTCTAGAGAAAGGAGGGCTTAGGAGGGCTGGATTTGGGGACAGTCAGTGAATGGGACTGCCGTCTGGTCTATCATATTCTGACTTGTTCTAGAAGGCAAATAGTGTGTGCTATTTGGGCCACTACGAACCCGGGTCCCTGGGCGTTCCGTGCCTGCACCTTAGCTGCCTGAGCTGCAGGAATGTCAATTTTAAAATAATCAAATTGTCTCACAGCGCACCTGGCACAGCATGATCACGAATTTCTGGAGAGGGGACTTCCGCTCCACATATGATGGAATCGTCAGCACTGGCCTTGCCTTCCTGGGGAAACGAGAATACGGGACAGCCAGTGTGACAAGACCTGTGCCCGAGAGAGGCGCTCCGATGCCCAGCTTTCTGCCTGGAGGGAGGGTAAGGAGTTGAGAAGCAGGAGTGGCTTCTTGGGTGTGTGACCTACCCAGGTCCCCACTTAGAAGGGCTGGGCTTCATGTGCGCCGCTGTCATATGACGTGTATGGCAGCTCTAGATGTAAAACATCGTTGCAAAGGCTTATTTTATATGTAAATGCAGGCATCTGGGGAGACCCCAGCTGCCCGGCAGAGCAGACTGCACGTGGGCAGTGCCGTGTGGGTTGGAAGGGCCCGAGGCAGGCGGGAGACGACCAGGGTGGCTGTGAGTGGGACCACCCTGGGGTCCACGTCCCAGGCTGCGTGAGTGGCTCAACGTGGTGGGAAAAGCTACGCAGACGGGACGGGAAGACAGGACACTGTCTGTGCAGAAAATCCTCAGGGATCTGTGAGCACTAAGCGTGGGTTTAGCAGGGACACAAGGTCCAAGCAGGGATGTCCCAAAAGCAGTCACCTCTTTATACACGAGCAATCAATCAATGATAAGGGATTGAAAGAAAACAGCAGTAATAGCACGCGACGGCTGGAAATACTTAGGGAACAACCCGAAACCCTGCAAAAGAGCCGGATGCAGAAAACTACAAAATAACACCGAGAAAAAGTAAGGACACGAAACAAATGGAAAGACAGGTCACACTTATGAAATGGAAATCTCGGAGCAACAAAGGTGGCAAATCTCCACAAATTGAATAGAGGCAACAGAATCCCCCTGAAACCCAGTCAGTTTCCCTCCCTCCTTCCCGCCTTCCTTCCTCCCTCCCACCTCCCACTCTCTCTTTTGTAGAAATTGATAATCTGGGTGCGCCCTGGTGGAGCAGCGGTTTGGTCAGTCGCCTCTGAACGAGTGCTGGCCACATACCCCTGGGCTTGAGTTCCAGGTCGGGGGTGGGAGGATAGGAAGGAACCAAGATAAACAACTAAATAGATTAAATAAACAGGCTTCGTCTTCCTTCCTGCCTATTTGCTTTCATTCCTGCCTGTACTTTTCCTTTGAAATAAAAAAGAACACCATGGCATTTCAAGACTTATGATAAGCAACACAGTAAGTTACTGGCATAAGGATGGACATATACATCAATGGAACAAAATCCAGAATCTAGAAATATATGGTCAATTGATTTCCAGAAATGATGTCAAGACAATTAAATGAGGGAAGATAGTCTTTTCAATGCAGAGTGAGTGCCAGAAAAACTGGACAGCCGTATGCAAAGGAATGAATCCAACCACATTAAAAAAAAATGAATGCAAAATGATCACAGAAGCTAACCTAAAGGCTAAAACTACAAAATTAGGCTTCCCCTGGTGGAGCAGCAGTTAGGTCATTTCCTCCAAAGTTGTGCAGGCCACACAGCTTACCCCTGGGTTCAAGGCTGGGCCCAAGCAGCCAGTGCAAGCAACTGAATGAAAGTAAAATAAAGATGCCTCTTCCTCTCTCTTCCTACCAACCTGTCTGTCCTCATTCCTGCCTACACCTTTCCTTTAAACATTTTTTTAAATATAAAATTACTAGAAGAAAACAGAAAATTCTTCATGATCCAGGGTCAGGTAAAGATTTCTTAAATAGTATACAAAAAACATAAACCATAAACGAAAAAAATGTGGAACATGGTCAGCGTTGAAAACTTTTTCAGCTTAAACACCAGGATTGAAACTAAAAGGACTTCACAAGAACAAATAGAGCCAGTTAGCAAATGAACAGAAGGTCTGAACAGACACTTCTGGGAAGAAGACACACAGATGGACAGCAGGCACGGGAACGAGTGTTCGTTGTCGCTTGTCATGTGGGAAATGCCAGCCAAACCCACGGTGAGCTGTCCCCAGGTGTCCGCCTGAAGAATACAACTGTGCTAACTGGGAAAAGACAACTCGCCTGCGGTCACTGCCTCAGCAGTCACCAAAGCTAAGATACAGAAGCATTCCAAATGTCCACCGGTGATGAATGGATGAAGACGTTTTAGACAACGATGGAATACTATTCAGCTGTTAAAAAAAAAAAAAGATGAAATTTGCCATCTTGACAGCCTTGCTCGCCCTTGAGGGGATTATGTTGAGTGAAATGAGCCAGAAGGAGAAACACAAATACCAGATGATGTCACTCATTTGCGGAAGATAAAGAAACAAAGCAAACAAACAAATAAAGCAAAACAACAACAAACCCTTAGACCCTGACAACAGAGGAGAGGGGGCCAGGACGGGAGGGTGGGCAGAGGAGGGTTTGGATGGTGAGGGCCGGGGCCTGGGCCCCTGACGTGTGTGCGGTCTGGTGACGACATTGTCTGGAGGCCAAGCTGTACACCTGAAACGCCTCCACTGTTGTAAACCCAAGTTGCCCCAATAAAAAAGAACATTAAAAGATGACTAAGGAAATGCGTCAGCTATATACAAATAGGCCCCACAACTCAGTAATGAGACCAAAAAATGAGCACTTAGGCAAAAGATTTGAGCAGACTGTTCACCAAAGAGATATAATCACGTTAAGATAGACGGGACATGATTGGTCATTAGGGCAATGCAAAATGAAACCACGGGATCCCCCTGGAAGGACCAACAGTAACAGGAGGACAAGATCAAGTCGTGGTGAAGCTATGAGCTTAGGGACATCCCGTCACCCCGGTAAATGGTATGATCGCTCTGCAAAACTGATGGTTTCATTTTGTGCATGACTTTTTTCTTTATTTTTCATCTTTCTAAAGGCTTGCATTTGGTACTTGCTGATAAACTTCTAGTTAATTAATCTGTTTGTTAATTAAGAGGTTTGTTATTTAGTTGCAGCAGAAATACAGTAGAAGACAGATATTTCTACCATTGATTCACTATAAGTCATACACAGAATAATGTCCCATCCTTTCTTTTTACTTTTTCTTTCCTTTATTTTAAAAAAAGGAAAGGCACAGGCAGGACTGAAGGTGAATAGTCAGGCAGGCAGGAAGAGCTCTATCAATTTATTTTTATTCAGTTGTTCACATTGGTTATTGCCCCTGGGTCCCGGATCCCGAACCCAGGACCTTGGAAAGGCTGTGGGACGGCTCCCCGGTGTACTAGACCGTTAGGCCCCCGGGACTCACCCTGTGCATGACTTTAATGCGCATTTATTATAACACAGCCATGCCAACCCTAGGTATGGAAGCAAGCGGAATGAAAATGTGTGTCCACGCCAAGACTTGCATATAACGCATAAAGCAGTTTTATTTCCAAGAGTCCAAAATCCTATGTGGAAACCTTGTGCCCACTGTGATGGTGTTTGCAGGTGGGGATCTTTGAGGAGATGACGTCCTAAGGGTGGTGTGCTTGCGAGTAGCGTTAGTGCCATTAAAAAGCAATAGAAGACTCCGTCCAGGTGTGCCCCGGTGCCCCCACTTACAGCCCAAGGACCCAGGTTTGCAACCCGGGAGGGTGGGGAGGAGGCAACCAAGTGAAAAAGTGCTTCTTCCTCCTCTCTTCTTTCCTGGTGAATCCCACCCCCAATAGACACTGAATCTACGGCTGGCGTCTTCACCCGGGTCTTGGACCCCCGGCCTCCGGCACTGAGAAATACAGACGCTGTCCGTAAGTTGTTCAGTTTGCATTGTTTTTAATTAACTATTTTTCTTTTTGCAAGTTAAAATAAACTCATGTGTATAGGTTCCCTACTCCTCAGATATATCTATATGTTTTTTTATGGTGAAAAAAATCATACTGAGAATTAGCCAGCTGGACTCGGGTGGAAACATGCAAAGCGTCAGATCAGGAGTCAGTGGGACACACGCCTTCCTTTCTCCATCGGGCCCCGTCAGGTGTTGACCTGACCGCGTCAGTGTCGCAGAGCTTCTCCGCAGCCTGTGTGAGCTGGTGCTCGGCAGCACACAAGGGTATTATTGTCTGGTCTCTCCTTCAGGCCGACTCGGGGTCGGGGACTGGATGATGGCACAGGGGTCGAGCTTGTTTCTCTGGGGGGCCCTCTGCCCTGGGAGCCGCAGTGTCCTGGGCCCTCGGAAGGTGAGTGACGTGCAGATCTTTTTTGCAGCTGTGGACGCCTTCAGCTCTGCTTTGGCTTCTGCAAGGGGAGGGCCAGGGCTGCCTTTTTTCCGTTTCGGGGACATCTTCAGGAAAAGGCAGCTCATGGCATTTTGTGATAGCCAAGCTGGCTCAGACCGCAGAGAATTCAAGTCTCGATCCACAAGCAGGTGCACGGACAAGCAGAGTGTCTCCGCGGTGGAAGACTCCCCATCAAGACGAGGATGGCAAGGCCACCATCAGCGCAGCCTCTGAATAGACGCTGAGTCGCGAGGCCACACCGAGATATGTGCATGAGCCCTGTGCAAACTTAGGTGACTTTTCTCCCTGGACACCCTGGCACAAGTCAGAACGATCTGCAGGGCTGGAGGCCTTTCATGGCCGGACTGGGAGGGGGACTGGGGGTCAAGGCACAGGCGGGACTGTCAGGGTGAAGGGAATAGTTGATGTCTTCACTGCTGGAGACACAGTTGCCTCCATTTGTTTTTTGTTTTGTTTTTTGTTTTGTTTTTTAAAGGAAAGGTGCAGGCAGGAATGAAGGCAAGTCTGCAGGCAAGAAGAAAGAGGAGGAAGAAGCGCTTTATTTTATTTTTATGTGGTTGCTCGCAATGGTTGTTCCCCGCCTCCCCCACCCGGGGCCTCAAACCCATGGGTATGTGGCCCACGCTCCTTCGGAGGCGATTGACCCAACCTCTGCTCCACCAGGGTGCACCGGTTGGCTCCATTTATGAACACTCATCAAACCGTCGGCTTAAGCAGTACATTTTATCGGATGCAAATTAGACCTCATGAAAGCTGATTGAAACTGTTAAGAAAAAGTCCATATGGTGAGGACTAGTAGTGGAAAGACACCGAGACTGCGCGATGCTGGCCTCCTGGGAGCGGAGGGAGAGCCAGACCGCACTGGGCTTGCTTCGGCCCACCTGGGCTGGGAGTGGTGCATCTGCAGAAGCGGGAGAAGACTGAGATGCAGGGTGTCACTCGGGACTCTATGCCCTTGTGTCCATGCTCTGGGCCACCCTCTCGATGTTAATGAACAGCCTTGAGACTGCTGACAGTTTGGACCAGATAGTGCTCTGTCCCCAGGCTGTGCGGCAGGAGCATCAGCAGCACCCGGGCTTTTCCCCATGAAAGGCCAGGAGCTCCTGCTCTGAGCTGAGACAAGCAAAAATGTCTCCAAACATTGCCAAATGTCCCCTGGGAGTCACCGCGCCAGTGGAGAACGGCCTCAGGCCTGGATTTTGACTGTGTGTCTAGACCTACAGGAGACCCGAATCTTAGCATTATTTGTAGAGAGATAGCTCATCTTATATCCAAACATGCTGAGCAATTCTGCTCAAAATTGAAGCAAGATTGTGGCAGGCGGGGAGGCTGCGGCAGGGAGAGCCTTTTCGAGACTTGAACAGGGAGATGAAACAGATATGGAAGCAAAGAGAAAAGTTACAGTAATCTGCCCACAGTTTAGCACTGGCATTGGAATGAACAACTAGAGGAAACAGATGAAAGGGCAGAAAAATAGGCACGTGGAGAGATGCCACCCTGAAGGCAACTGGCTCATCTCCCCATTTGGGAGAAGTGAAAATTGGGTCCAGTCTACCCTGGACCCTCCCTCCATCCCCTTCCACGAACCTCCCGCTCCTATCAGATGCATCGCAAATGTAAACATTAACAAAAATGTATGGATGTTGTTGAAAAAGCATCAAAGAAAAGGTAACTTGATAGAAAAACAAAGAAGCAATGCAAATGTTTGGCAGATAAGACACCTGCATGAGCAACGCATTTGAAAAGATGCAAATCCAATTTCTTCTGGGGCATCTGACGGGCAAAAAGGAAGGCTTGGTGAGTCACTCCTCCCGCATGGCACGGGGAGTTGGAGGAAGCGGGCATGTTGTCTGCACTGCGGACGGAACGTGAGCTCGCCATCCCCTGGCTGCCAAAGCACCCGGCTCCACCTGCCGCTCACGCCTGGAAAAGCGGTATCTGCGTGGCTGCAGCCCGGTTCTCCTTGCCTCACCTGGGCATGTCCAAGGCCCTAACAGCCTGTGGCGTGTGCTGCGGTGTTTGTGCCACTGGCTATTTGACAGTTTGACTGCACTTGCTGGGGTGTGTGATTAGCCTTCCACAGGCAGGAGCACCCAGGGCCCCAGGCACCCACTGCCAAGGACACCTACCTATCCCTAAAAGGCTGTTATTATTATTGCTGTTATCATCATCATTATTATTATTGAACTGTGGTGTTGCTGGGCGTCCGCAGTGCAGAGTGGAAAGTCAAGTTCTCACCTCCCAGATTAAATGAGATAATGCAGGCAAGGGGCTTAGAACTGGACGACACACACCTTGTAAATCAGTAGGTGCTAGCAGACACGTCTATGAAAACAGCTAAATAAAAGCCCAAAGTTCTAATATGGTAGCTATTATAACCACTTACCACCAGCCAAAAAGAGAAAGAATGGTGGAGGGAGGGAGAGAGGGAGGCAGAGAGGGAGGACTTGAACCTGGCAGGTGAACCTGGGCAGACCAGGGTGTTTGTTGGTACAGGGATGGATGGGTGGGGGGAGGTACATGGGTCAGTGTCCCCTGGTCCCTTGGACGGAGAGAGCCACCTGTGTGTCTCATGGTTAAGAAAACTCTCAATGCCCCTAACAGTAATGGCACTAGGATTGCAATGACGCTAGGTAACACGTCTTTGCCAGCCATTGTTGCAAGCACTTTACATACATTATCTCCTGTAATCCTCAAACCTAGGAGATAGGCGCTGTTATCTCCAGCAACAGCAGGCCTTGGGAGGGGAAGCACTCAGCTCAAATCTTGCAGAGTGGAGGTCTGAGGAGACGCCCCCACCAGCCCTTGGTCTGGACCAAGAGCAAAAGGCGACAGCGCTGCCCCTCACCACCTGCCTTCCAGCCTGCTCCCCTGAATCTGCACACACAGCAGGACACCCAGTGGGCCCTGTGTTTTGGGGCTCGGTGTCTGGGGCCCGGGCCTCCCCACGCCCTGCTGGACGAGGTTTCCTGTGCTTATTAAACAGCCTTGCAGTGAATGAAGCGCTACCCGGTTCCAGCTCTCTACAAACCCTGCCTGATCCTGTCCCCTGACGCCACCGGCAACCTCACCAGCAGTCCTGCGGGGGGATACAGAGGGGACCCAGGGCCGCTTGGAGTGAACTGATTCCCCTGCACAGTAACAGGCTTGTCAGACAAACGACAATCTTTAAATAAAGACCAAGAGCTGTCTTCACTCAAAACTTTGCTGCCTTACACCTCAGGGAGGTTTTTTGCTTTCATTTTTTTTTTTTTTTTCAATCTTGCATTGAAATACTGTTTTAGTGACTTGAGTTTTTTTGGTGTCTTTTTACATTTGACTCCCTCATCATAATCAGGCTCTGGTAGTTAGCCTCCTGCTAGGTATGGACCTTGCAAGGAACTGACTTGCACTCACTTCTCTGGGGATATCAGGAGACATAGGGACAGCCAGGTGGCCCAGGTGAGGGAAACCTGTGGCTCTGACTTGTCCTAGAGATGGGGCCTAAAGGAAGAAATGGGGGCTTGCTTTGTTTGGATGGGATGGGGGAGACTTAGCGTCAGTGATCGTATCTTTTGGGGCCTCTGCATTTTCCTCAGTTTAATTGAACATTGGATATATCACCGAATTCTGTGGGTGGGGAGGGGTCATAGACAGAAGAAGCAATCCATTCTTTTCTTAAAAAATCATGTTTGATTTAAGAGAAAATGCTCTTGGTTTCGCTCTTCTTTCCTAAAATTCTTATGGATTGTAGAATGTTCATTACATTCTTTACACGGATGAAGACTGTTTCTTGAAAAAAATATCCAAGTCTAAGTGAGTGATTCTGAGTGGGGACAACTGGGTGTTTAAAGAACAGTGTGTGATAAGATTAGAGAATATCCTTTCAAGACAAAAAGGGCTTATAAAACCAGCCCCAGAAGAATCTCGAATCCCTTCACTTAGGCAGGTGAGGTCTGGGAACATACACACCTAAGTCACTCGACAGTCTCAGAGTTTCACGGCTGCACAAGGGAGGGCTTCTTTGCCTGCCTGTCCCCAGAGGAATCATTTGTGCCTGCGGATTCCAGGTGTCAGCAGCTGAATCACTCAGGTATCTCCACACAGGCAACTGTCTCCGGCCAGAGCCGCAGATTTCAGAGGGCCCGGGTGCTGCCTGAGGCTGGGGACTTCTAACCCTTCCCGGGGTCGGCGCGCTGCTCCTGGACCTCACCTGGACCTCACCTGGACCTCACCTGGACCTCACCTGGAGAACCAGGACTTCATGCTGTGTCCAGGAGCCTTATGGATAATTTCCAACTGCAAGTAAGTACCGTGGCACTTGGCTGGAAGCGGCCTTCCTGGACCACAGCTAGACGTGTCCAGCAGCAAGGAAGTTCGAGATCGCCCAGCGGGCTCAAGGAGGGCCCGGGAGTGTCTGAATCTCCAGTGAGCACCCTCTGAGCAGCTCACAACCTGAAAATGTCCGTACAAGACATTTCCCATTCTTGCTTTTGGAGGTTAAAGATTTTGTTTAGATGCAAAAAAGAAAAAAAAAGGTCTTCAGCATTTTTCAGTGGGTGTGCCCGGTATTCCAAAAGGCTTGGAAATGGGTATTTATCTGATATTACTGAGCGGCTCTAAAGAATAATATTTTTCCTTCTTTTAGGTCGTGCTTGTAACGTGGTGTTGAATGTGGCCGGCGAGGGTTTTCCTGTAGGTCCTGGGTTACTATGGTGCCGTTTTGGCTTCTTACATATTGTTGTTGTGGGGCCTGCGGCCCAGCAGAAATGAGTTCCCACATGCAGGGCTCCGGCTGGCGTCTGGCACCTGGGCCAAACGTTTGTGTGCCTCGTGGGAAGGCGCAGGGGACCGCCGGTGGGACTTACAGGGACGGGGAGGCGACAGGGCTGAGCGCTCCCAGAAGGGTCTCGCTCTGGTTCCCTGTGGACCACCGCTGGCAGGTGTCTAGGGTACAGGCACCCTCAGGGAGGCGCTGTCACCTTTTCATAATTGTGGCTGAGCCCGTTTCTGAAGGCAAATCATATATTGGGGCAGTCATAGGGGTTATCCCTTTTTTTAAAAAAAATAACTAAATAAATAAAAGTCAAGTGTAATCACAAGGACCAGAAACATATGACAAAGAAGTCTCCCTTTCTGGATGACATTTTTAAATAAAATGCGTCCCCCTCTTCCCCCGAAGGAAAGGAATAGGCAAGGATGAAGGAGGATAGGCAGGCAGGCAGGAGGAGAGAGGAGGAAGAAGCATTTTTCATTGTATTTAGTTGTTTATCTTGGTGGCTCCCCCTGCTGCCCCTTGCACTGGGGTTCTTGGGATGGATCCGGACCATGCTCGGCCTCATCCGCTATTTTTAGCACTAATTAAAATAAGGGACTTTCATTGCAATCTCCCTAACATCAGCAAGCCCCTCCATAAGAAAGTAAAATAAGCTTTCTCTGCCATTCTCACCCCTCTGGTCCGTCCCACCGCCGCAGTGTGGTTCCTGTGTCCCGTGAGCTTATTCCTACAGCACACCGAGAACAGGGTATGGGGTTGTAGAATATTCATGATCAAAATCCTAATTACGCTTTCAATGAGATTAATTTCCCCTGCAGTTTAATCTTCTGGTTTTGCCTGAAGAGGTGGCTAAGAATCAATGTTTAAACCCCTTTACACCCTTTACACTAACCTACGGCGGCTTAAACCGCTTTTTGCTTAGAAAACATGTACTTCTCTCCATGGAGGGTTCTAACTTAAAAATCTGGGTGCATTTTCAAAAAGGAACATGTCTTTGAAGACTACTTGGGGACCAGGGAGACTGGGAGAACGTACCAGCAGGTGGGGTTAAAATCACTTTTTTCTGGTACAAGGAGAGGAATCTGGGGCAAACTTTCTTTCAACTCACCTCCCTGGGAAAGAAGGTGCTGGGGGTTCTGGGCAGGCTCTAGGTGACACCCTCAAGGACTGTTTTCTTTGCAAGTCCCATTTCTCCTCCCCTCTGGCCTGGATGATAGCAGTGGGTCCCATGATGTTTAAACTGACGGTACAGTCAACAAATGGCATTTAACTCTGTGTTTACAATCTTCCTTAAGAAGATTTTACTGGGCTTTCAGATTTATTTTATTTTATTTTGGTGACTCACGTACTTTGTCTCTTTCCTTGAGGCAGCCAGCCTGTGATGACTGAGGGCAGACACAGCTCTCTGGCATGCCTAGAAGACCCCCATCCCACCCGCCCTGCTCCTTCCCCAAGTAATTTAGGGCCCCTGGTTCAGTGTGAGCCAGACCTGGACACCTTCAAAGTGTGGGTGTCCAAGCAAAACTAGAAAGGATGGCTGAGAATTCAGGCAAGCGTTCCCAGACCTGGTGTTGGGGAATAAAGAACAATGCCTTTTACCAGCAAGATGAAGACTACAGTTGACATCATTAGCTGATAGAAGGAACCCCACTTACTGCTTGTCACGCATAGTCCAGACCAGTCCACACACTGGAGAAGACCTTTTGGAAAGGTGAGCTTGCAGTTAGCGGGGAGGAGGGCCTGGAGGAGGAACCAGGGCCTTGCAGGTGTGTCTTCCAATCGCGATAGCCCGTTTTGGCCGCCAAGTGCCCCCCTCCCCCTTGCATTAATTAAATAAACGCTGGGAGCGTTTTACAGCACGAGGCTCGGCCCTTGGGGACCTCATTCCTGCGTCGCTCCCATTCTTAAAATCTTCAACTCCAAGAGTGTTGAAGAATTGGCAACATGAATTTCCAGTTCCTAAGGGTGAGAAGAGAAGATCTATGGGACGAAGGGCAGAGGAGACTCCAGGGCCCAGCAGGGCGGAGAGTACGGGAGGGCTGCCCGCCGGGTGGGACGGCGCCAGGGCGGCTGGCCGGACTCCAGTGCGCCGCTGGGCCCCGGCGCAGGGAATCGAGGCCGCGCCACCGGGTGCCTGGCCACAGGCAGGCCTCCCTCTCTTCTGGCAGCTAGCGCGGGCCTCCCTTTCGCTGGCGGCCACCCCTCCTCTCCTGGCAGCCACCGCAGGCCTTCCCCTCGCCTGGCGGCCACCGCGGGCCTCTCCTGGCCTGGAGGCCACCGCGGGCCTTCCCCTGGCCTCTCCTCTCCTGGCGGCCACCAGGTAAATGCGAAGGGCTTACTTAGCTGGCCGAGGAGTGGCCGAGGAGTGACGAGAACTATAGGATGCCGAACAGAGAGGGTCTCCGGGGCCACTGGCCTTGCTCGTTGTTCCTGCCGCCTGCGCTGGGAGCGGCTGCGTTGCGCGCTGTCGGGCCACGGGTGGGGTGTTGGTGGAGAGGTGACAGGCACTGCGCTGCCCAGCGTGATCTCCGGACGGGGAGACGGTCTCCTGGGTCAGGGGAAGAGAGCCAGGCTTGTCTCTAGGGGGTGATCTTGAATAGGAGGCAAGCTTGTGGCTTTGAGGGTCCCTGGACGACTCAAAGCTCACCTTCGCCTGGCGGGAAGTGGGAAGTGGTCTGGCCAGAGACTCCGCACCGGCCTGCGCTTGGTCAGCGGGCGGCGGCTGAGCCCCCGGCTGGGCTGGTCCGACGGGGACGCGGGAGCCTTGCCCCACGTTTGATTCTACAAGACCCCTGGGCGCGCGCCTGATTTTGCTTGTAAATGGAAGCAGACTGAAGGAGAGCTGACCTTCGGGCACCGGGCCCGGCCGCAGGCCCCTCGCAGCCGGCGGCGCACAGAGCGCGGCCGGACCCCGGGCTGAGACGGCGGCGGCGGCTGTGCGAACCTCACAGAACCAGCGGGTTCCAGTGAGTTGGATTTGGCGCCGCGGCGAATTGAGATGCGTGGTGTCCCAGGGAGGGCACCTTTGTGGCCTTATCTTGGCTGCTCTTTGACACCAAATGTCTGTCCAGTGGGTGCCTGCGGGTAGAGGGGACCCACGAACGGGTGACCTCCACCCGCTCGGGATCCGCTGGGTTCTTGGCCCCTGCCGCTGAGAGGCCCCGGCTGTAGCTCCCGCTGTTCGCCCCTGCACCTTGCACGCCGCCTGTCGTCCGCGAGGTCGCTCGGGGCCTCCACCTGCCGCGCGGGCGCCCCCTTCCTGGGGTGGGAAGCGGAGTCGCCGGCCGGCCGCGATCCCGCGATCCCGCTCTACCCGCCCGGCCGCTTTCCTGGGCCTGCGGTGGGGCCGGGGCGGGGGCGGGAGGAGCGGAGCCGGGAGCCGCGTGTCCAGAAGCACCGGCTCGCCCGCGCGCGGCTGGAGGGGGCACACAGTCTGGGCGCCGCTGTTCTCGCAGACGCCTCGTCTCCAGTCGTCCGGGCTTGGGGGCCTATGGCCTGCGGCCTGGGCGTCCAGCGTGTGTGAGCTCAGGCTCCTCCGTAGGGGGCGACAGAGGGGAGCCCCTGCCCACCCCCAACCCTCAGACCTCTGCTGGCGCGACACGTGGTGCAAGCCTGCCCCACCCCCATCCGCGTTCGGATGACTGGCGGCTGCGAGGCCTCCGAGGGTCCGGAGGGGGCCCCTTCCTCGGCGGTGGCCTCCTAAGACGCCGCCACGCAGCCTCACGTTCTGACGCGGCGACAGGCAGGGGCGTGGGAAGGAGCTCGGGTGCGGGAGCCGGGCTCCTGCTCCCCGCTCGGGGAAGTAGAGGTGAGCTCCGGGAAGGACGGAGGCTCCTGGCACGCCGCGGGGCGCGCGTGTTTGCGCAGGGCGCCCCTATGCGGGAAGGCTGAGGATTTCTCTGCGCCTCTTCTCCACCCGGGGCGCGGAAGTCGCTCGGTGTCTCCAGTGCGTGCTCCTTTGGAGAAGGGACAGTGCCCGGGTCCAGGGCTCTGCCGGCCTTAGGAATGACTGGCCTTTGTCTCGTGACTCTGGAACCTTTGGGCCCTTAGGCTCCCGGAACAGAGGTGCAGGGACCCTTAGGGCCCATCACCTCCCCCGGCCTCCGCGGCAGACCGCCGCAGGCGGGGAGGAATCTCTGTCCCTACGGGGTGGCTTCGGGGAGCCTTACTGCGGGAAGAAAGGAAGCCAGGGCGCCAGGGTTGGCTGGTGGACACGTCTGCTCTGCCGTGGCCACAACCTGCCTCGGGGATAAAGTTGCTAAGCACAGAAGAGACAGCTTGTATGTGGCACCCGAGACCCAGCTTTGGTGTCAAACCCGGAGCTGGAAGGCCCAGCGTGGAGGGGAGCCCGAGTTACCCGTCTGCGAGCACCTCTCCGGTGAGAAGCTAAGACCCCAGCGTTAGTGCGCGGTCTGCCGGCGGAGGTCGGATTCCCGCACCGAGCAGGTTTCCCTGCCCCCACCCCACTCCTTACCCGGAGCGCTGCGTCTGCGTCTTTCTTTTACCCTCAGGCCCCGGTGTTTGGGAAGCAGATCTCTGGGTGGTGTGTGCACTGTTCTTAAGGCAAAGGCCAGAGACAGTTTTGAAGATCGCCCCGCCCCCGCCCCCCCCATTTCACTTTGCAGGGTTCTCACATGGGGTGGGGGGGGGCGGTATCATTTATAATCTGTTAACTCTCTAGACCAGGGAGGGCCCTATTTTGATTTTAGTTCTTATTTTATTTTAGGCCCATCTGGGTCTAGAGAATGCTAAAAAGTTCGAACACACTCGAGAGGGCGCTGGAAGGAGGTGAATGGGGAATCCTGCTGGGAACGGGGAGTACCTTCCAGTCTAGGCCCTGGAGGGTCTACTGATTGGTACTGATTACTGAAAAACCAGATTTGGAATCATGAAAATCTTTGCCTTCTCCGAATCTCTTGGAATGTTTAAATTCTTCTCGGAAGCCAGCGGGGACATCCCCACACTCTTCGCTGCTGTGAATTAACCACTTCCCCTTTGCGGTGAAAAAGGTCAATTAGAATAATTGAGCCAATGGATTTCGTTTCTTTAAATTTTTTTTATATTGCTCGTTGCTTTCAAATTTGGGTGACAAGTACACATTGCGGGCAGCGTTTTCGTGGAAGAAAGTTTCGTTTTCTGCCTCCTACCGCGGAACCGGGGTGCTCGTCTCGCTGGCAGGGACCCTTTCCACGTCTTCCCCACCCCACTTACTAGCCTCCCCGCAGCCTCCGCGGCCACTCCGTGGGCGCTTGGGTGGTATTCAGCCCCGCACCCCTTTTTCCGGGTGAGCTGTGGCTGGACTGCCTGGCCGCGGGAGGCAGCTGCCGGCCGGCGCTGGGCTGCTCTGCGCTGCGCTGGGCTGGGCCAGGGCGCGCGGGTGCCCCGGCCGCAGTCCGCTGCGGAGATGGGCAATGGCGGCAGACGCCGTGGTCCCAGATTTCCGGGCCTGTGCAGCGGTCCGCCAGCCCAGTGGCCTGGGGGCAGACTCCCCAGAGAGCCTCCCCTCCCCCACTCCCTGGAGGAACGGGGTGTCGCTGTGCCCATGGGGTGAGGGTGGAAGCTCTTGGAAGGTTTGGGGCTCCAGCTGCGTGACCCCAACTCAAACCTTCAGTCACTGGAGCATGTGGGAGTTTTGTTAGGAGATAAGGGTTCCCCGGCTGTTGAGATCCCCCCATAATCGCGGGGTCTCTAACTTCAAGTGACGTCGTCGCAGGCAGATGCCGGGAAGGCGCTGTAGGAGAAGGGGGGCGGGGGGCCTTAGGTAGCTGAATCCCGGTCCCCAGTTCCGCCAACCTCTGGTGTGTGTCCGGTGGGAGTGAGCGATGAAAGGCGCGACGCGACGGAGGACCCGGTTTGCAGGTCTGGCGGCGGGCGAGGTGCCGCCCACGTGAACCCCAGTGCCCCCCGCAGCCTGGGTCTCCGCGCCGCGCCGGCCGGGTGCGGGGCGGAGCTAGGCTGGGACTGGCTGGGGGCCGCCCCGCCCGGCGCCCGGGCCTTCGCGCCAGCCCCCGGGGAGGAGTTATGATAATTTTCTTCTCATTAAGGCGCCCGGGTCCCCCGGCTATAGCCGGGACACTCAGTGCGGGCGCGGCTACCCCGGTCCTCGGCAGCAGCCTCTCCACCCGCGGCGGCAGCATCTACGCAGGCAGAGGCGCCGATGCGCGTCCAGTGAGCAGGACAGCGAGGCCCGCGCAAGGCGGGGGCGGCGGCAGGCGCCTGGCCACCGTGACCCCGATTTTGGATTTACCGCTCGGGGGGTGGGGGGAGCCTGGATTTAACTGGCGACTGTTTTGGGGGACGCCGGACGCCATGTTGTGGAAGATAACCGACAATGTCAAGTATGAAGAGGACTGCGAGGTGAGCGGGGCTCCGGGGCGCAGGCGGGCCCGCCCGAGCCCTCCCGAGCCGGGGGCGAGGGCGCCGAGCCGCGAGCAGGGACCCGCCGCGGCCGCTCGACGGGACCCAGGCCCGGTGTCCGGACACCCGTTCTGGCTGGTTTGTCCAGGGTCCCCTCCCCGAAGCGGCCTTTTCCCCGGGAACGGGGCTCGGAGGGGAACGGCGATCCCACCCACAAACCTCACCCGTCGGTCTCCTGCGGAGCTAAACAGCCCTCCTTCCAGTTGTCTCGGAAAAGCGCCGGGTCTACACTCCTTAGACGTGGCTTTCACGCACGAAGTGTCGCCGTCCACAGGGGTCAGACGAGGCCCCGTCGGCGACACCTCCGCGGAGTGTCCTCCGGGACGGGCCTGCCACCTGCCCCGCTACCTCCCCGGGGAGACGAGAGAACCGGCGAAGTTGGGCTTTCACGAGCAGTGGGGGCGGGGTGTGCCGGTGGGGCTGAGGCCAGACGGGGCCGCGAGCGCCGCGAGTGCTCCAGCCTGTCGGACAGGTTGAGCTGGAGTTTCGGAGAGTGGGAGGGAGGCGGCGGGCGGGAAGAGGAAGAAGACGCTGGCGGCGGGAGGCGTGCGCCGGCGCTGGCGGAGGGGATCCGGGCCGAGGGGCGCGGGAGAGCCGCACCCGCGCGACCTCGAGGGGCTGCCCCTGCCGGACACTCCCGCTAGGGGGCGACAGTGCTGCTTGTCCGGGTGCCCGCCACCCCTGTGACCCCGGGACGCATGGAGACCAGTCCTTTAGCAAATAAGTCGGACGGCCGAGGGGCGAGGAGACGTGTGCAGGCAAGGCTGCCCGATTTTCACGGCTCTTAACGCTCCCTCTTTGCCCCGGGCTTGGGGGACACAGACCGCATCCCCCAGCAGGGCGGTTACTCCCTACCCGGCCTGGCTGGGACGCAGGCTGCACGAAGGTAGCTCCGTCCCCGGTGCGGTCCCGGCTGAGTCCCTCGGGCGGCGCTGGGCGGCGGGCCCTTCTAGGGAGCGTCCTTTCCCCGGATCTTAGTCCTGAGGGCGTGGAAGGGAGGGTCCCCCGGGCGGGGGAGGTGCGCAGCTCCCGGCCGCGCGCTGCGACTGCGTCCGCCGCTTCCCACCGCCTCGGCCGGCCCGCGGATGCCGACACGTGCGGGCTGGTGAGCGACCGCGCGCTGCACGGCGTGCGCCGCGGGCCGACTCCCTCCCCGGCCCCGGCCCCGGCGCCTCCGGGCCCGAGGCCTGGGGGCCCGCGCCGCCTCCGCGCGTCCGCACCTCCGCCGCCGGGCTGGAGGACACCTCCCGCAGGTCTCTCCCCGGGGATGCTGAGCTCCGCGGGCTCGCGGGTCCCGATGAAATCCCCGGGGCGCGCTGCTCCCGGGAGCCGTCCCTCCGGCCGGGGCCGGGGCCGCGGCGGCCACGCCGCAGTAGCGGGCCGTGGGGTTTCGCTCTAACCGGGTCTCGGCTTCTCCCCTAGGATCGCCACGACGCCAGCAGCAATGGAAACCCGCGCCTGCCTCACCTCTCCTCGGCCGGCCAGCACCTCTACAGCCCCGCGCCGCCCCTCTCCCACACCGGCGTCGCCGAGTACCAGCCCCCGCCCTACTTTCCGCCTCCGTACCAGCAGCTGGCGTACTCGCAGTCGGCCGACCCCTACTCGCACCTGGGAGACGCGTACGCCACGGCCATCAACCCCCTGCACCAGCCGGCGCCCACCGGCAGCCAGCAGCAGGCCTGGCCGGGCCGCCAGAGCCAGGACGGGGCTGGCCTGCCCTCGCACCACGGCCGCCCGGCCGGCCTGCTGCCCCACCTCTCGGGGCTGGAGGGCGGCGCCATGAGCGCCCGCAGGGAAGCCTACCGCCGCTCGGACCTGCTGCTGCCGCCGCACGCGCACGCCCTGGACGCCGCCGGCCTGGCGGAGAACCTGGGACTGCACGACGTGGCGCACCCTATGGAGGAGGTGCAGGTGAGCGGCGCCGGTGTTAGGAGCTGTCTGCGCCCTGCCAGGGCCCTGCCGCCTGCTGGGCTCCTGAACGTAAAGGAAACTTTGTCGTTTCTCCCCCAGAATGTCGACGATCCGCACCTTCTGCTGCACGATCAGACTGTCATTCGCAAAGGTAGGTGGTGAGGAGCCAGAGCCGGGCTCGGTGGCGGCCAGCAGGAGCTTTGCTGCGGGGTTAGTGACTTCGTGTCTAGGCCCGGGGCGCTCGGCCGGCAGGCTTGACGTTTGTGGTGCAGGGGACCGGACCGGTGGGACCCTGAGGAAGGGAAGAGGGAGCTTCTGTCTCACTAAATGTAGAAGGACGCAGGTAGAACTCCGAATGGACCCGTCCTCCACATTTGTTACCGCACAGATCTTTCTTGGGGAATGTTGCCTGGAATTTCATGTTTTTATAATCTCCCCAGAGTGAGTTAGCACCGATTTCATTTGGGGGCAAAACAAAACAAAAAGAAAGCCAACGACGACAACACTAAATACTTCAGCTGAGTGGTTGGTTCTTGACAGTTTGAGCTTGTTTCCACTCTCAAGCATGTCTGGGAAGCACCCTGAATTCTGACTTGCAAGAAGTCGATTTGAAATTACTTGGCCTAACAACATACAGCCTTCAGGGAACCAGGCTGGGTGACTGTCAGAGGTGGGGTGTAGGCAGGGCAGAGGGGAGGGAATTTGGAAAAGTGGATTATTTGGTGACTCCTGAAATTAAGTTAGACACTTGTAGGATTACCAGTCTCCCTTGTTTGGGGGAAATGGAATAAACCTAAATTAAAGGTCGTTATGGTCTAGTCTGTTACTTGGAGTTATAAACGGTTTGAAATAATTGGGGGAAATGGGCTTTGAAGAACAGCTTCAAAAATAAACTGAATTTCCCATGGAGCAGGTTTGTTTGTATTTTTGAATTTGCTGTGATCAGCTGCTCGGAAAGATCTTGGCAAAGAATCTGCATGTGATTTAGGTGGTTGTCGAGGAAAAAGAAAAAAACCCACTGCTTATTTAGTATTGACATGTCTTTTGAAGAACAAATGTTCTAATTAAACAGATTTTTAAAGTGGCTGGAAACTGAGAGCCCTTCATACTTGGAGTCTCACTAATTAACGTCCCAAGGCGTTAACTTGTGAACGTAGAATCCGATTATCTCTGAAGAATATGGCTTTCACAGATCTCCTTGCCATTTCTAGCCCAGCGCGCATGTGTTATAGAGCTTTGGCTAGTGGGTGAAAGTGTCTTGCTGGGACGCCGCTTCCTTTCCTGACCTGACCGCTGCTTCTCATCTTCACTCACAGGCCCTATTTCAATGAGCAAGAACCCCTTGGGTCACCCTTGTCAGAAGGAGCTGGTGGGGGCCGTGATGAACCCCAGCGAGGTCTTCTGCTCCGTCCCAGGAAGATTGTCTCTCCTCAGTTCCACATCCAAATATAAAGTGACAGTTGCTGAAGTCCAGAGGCGATTGTCCCCGCCTGAATGCTTAAATGCCTCGCTGCTGGGAGGCGTTCTCAGGAGGTACCTGGGCACACATTTTCGTCCGGGCACTTGCGGCTGGGTGGTTGAAGGTGGAGACAGCAAAGGCCCGGGGAGGTATTTTTAACATTTATGTAACATTTATACCTAACACTGAATTCCAATTGGCTCAGAGAGTTTTTAGTACGTTCCTTCTCTTTCAGAAAGTGTCAGATGTAGTAGGGTGCGCTAAAAACAGCGGTAGCAAATGATGGTTCCTTGAAATCTGCTTCTACGTGTGCCGGGGTGGGGTCTGTCTTGGGGACCAGGCAGCCCCATCGGTTTTGTTCTCCCCACTCGGAGATTTTGGAGAACTCCTGGAGTGTTTACAAGTGGAACTGTATTTTCGCCAGTGAAACTTGCAGTGTGTTGTGTGATGACGAACGTTGGCAGGCTGGAGGTCTGAGTTTTATGGGGGTTGAGTCAACAAGGGACTTCTTGTGTCGCTGGGCTAAGGTGCAGAGAATGAAGATGAAAGTTGCAAAGGAGTTTGCGGTTTCGATAGGCGCACGCGGGAAATTGAGAATTTTTTAAAGTTTATTAATAGCCACAGTTCACTTTCTTATGCTCAGAGCCAAGTCTAAAAACGGCGGCCGGTCCCTGCGGGAGAAGCTGGACAAGATTGGGTTGAATCTTCCGGCTGGGAGACGGAAAGCGGCTCACGTGACCCTCTTGACCTCCCTCGTAGAAGGTCAGTGGAGTTCTGTGGTGTTTCATTGCTGCCCTGTTACGACTTAGCTCGAAACGCAGCCCTGAATTCTGTCTCAAGGAGGGAGGAAAATCATCTGAGTTGTCCTAAGTTCATTGTAATGAGTCACAGTGAATTGTATCAAATGAAATGAACATGTTGATTTCTAGTGGTTTTAGCCAGTCCTGCTCTGAATTCCCCAGAAGATCCTTGTTAAAAATAAGTCGGGGCACACCCTGGTACCCCAGCAGATAAGGCCACCAGACATAGTCCACACACATCCCAAGGACCCAGGTTCGAGACCCAGGGCCGGTGAGGAACAACCAAGGTGAACAACTAAATAAAAATAAAATGCTTCTGCTTCCTCTTCTCTCCTCCTGCCTGTCTGCCTACTCCCCTTCATTCCTGCCTGTACCTTTCCTTAAAACTAAAAAATTAAAAACTTTTGGCTTTCCTAAGATGTCAGACTATTCTAGAACGTCCAGGCACTTTCTGTTAAATGAGTTGATTTTTGAAGCTGCATTGTGCCCTGGGAACTTCTCTAAAAAGCCGGTGTCTCACTGACAAACAGAGGTGCCGTGTTCGGTATTCGTAGCTGTAAGGTCGGGGTCCTGGTGGGTACAGACAGATTGGTGCACTGGCCCAGTTCACAGACCCTTTCTGCACCCCCACCAGAAGAAAAAAGTGCCGGGGCCCAGGGAGGAGCTCCTGTCCCCCACCCTAAGATGGGCTGAGGGGCATTTCAGCGTCTTGAATGAACCTGCACGCCCCCCCCACCCCGCCCCACTTGGGAAAGGAGCCAAGAATGCAATCTAGCCTTTCGAAGAGAGGAGGGAAAAGTGAAATAATTTTTAAAAAGAAATAAGCACATTGTTAGCGCAGACAGCAAAATGGAGTCAAACTCTTGCGGGTGATTCTGGAGCCCCCAGACCTGGCGCCTTGTCCCCGTTGTCCAGTCCCGGCTTGGCAGAGAGCCAATGACGGGTGGTCTTCTGGTCTTTTGAGCACTTTCTTTGCCTGATGCAATGGTGCTTCTGCGGCTCTCAAAGACTTGGCAGAGCCCTGTTCCACCTTTTCATGAGTGTCTGGAGGTCAGGGCCAGGAGAAAGGAGCTGCCTGGGAGCTGCTTGTGGGAAAACAGCTGTCCCACCGGAGCATGGTGGATTCTGCGGGCAGGGCACAGAGGCGCGGCTCCCCTAGGTTTCCTTGTCATGGGGCGGAGGTGCTTGCCTCAGAGTGCGTGCCAGACGATGCTCTCAGATTCTGATTTAGTGAGTCCTGGATTCTGGCCTGGTTGCGGGGAGAAGGGAGACCACCATCTGGGGCTTTGAAAAGCTCCCTGCTGGCCACTGGGTCCAGGAAAGGGCGCCGCTGTGGGCAGATGCTTGTTGGTTTATTCCTCTGCTCTCCCAGACAGGCAAAGGGGTGGGTGGGTAGGCCCGGTTGGCAGTAGGGCTCTTAGCGTTTCCAGCAGGAGACCCTCCTGCCTCCTTTTCTTAAACAGTCTACAGACGCCTTCAGAAATGGGGGCTCTCGTTTAAAAAGCCCCGGGTGGAAGACTGTCCATAAAGAGAAGTTTGCTTGTGTTTGCGTGTTTCTCATCTCTTTCAACGGTTCCTGCTTTTCCGTGATGATGCTGTTTTATTGTCTGGAGACAGCAGGGGTGTGTGGCGCCTTCATGCGGGGCAGTGGTCTAGTGAATGTTTGCGGACAGTTAAACCTTCTGGAATCTCAGATGGGGTCTGAGATCTTCCTGGGGAGCATTTTCTGTTTTTGTTTTTCCTTTTAAAGGAAAGGTGCAGGCAGGAGTGAGGCCAGTAGTAGGCAGGCAGGCAGGCAGGAAGAGAGGAGGAAGCCCTTTATTTTTCATTTAGTTCTTCACACTGGTTGGTTGCTCCCCTCCGGTCTCAGGCCTGGAACCCAGTGATAAGTGGCCGGCGTCCTTCCCAGGCGGCTGACTCAAGCCCAGCTCCACCAGGGCGCGCCAGGGGAGCGCCTTTCTCAGGTGCCCCCAGGACATCCGGTTTCACCGAGTCTTTCCCCTCGCCCATGACTTCATTCTGGAGTAAAGTCTGTTGCCGTTCCCGATGGTTCTAGGTGAGGCGGTTCATTTGGCTCGGGACTTCGCGTATGTCTGCGAAGCGGAGTTCCCAAGCAAGCCAGTGGCAGAATACTTAACCAGACCTCATCTTGGAGGCCGCAGCGAGATGGCCACTAGGAAGAACATGTTGCTGGCTGCGCAGTAAGTATCTGGACTTGAACTTGATGACTTAATGCGCTGACCTGGAAAGCTGAGGGGCCAGCACCTCCCCGGTGCCCCCCGTAAGGAATGCTCGTTGCATCAGCCAGGGAGCTGAGCTAAGGAACAGGCCGGTGAGGGTGTCTTGTATAGTTAGAGACAACTCCTGGGGCATGATTTTGAAGAGATGGTACAACAAACGCCTGGCTCAGTGATTTTCTTGAAATCCCCATTATTCAGCTCCAGATAAAGAAGTCTTTCATGCTCATCTTGCCTGTCTCACACGGATGTGTTAAACCTTCTGGGTGTTATCATATCCAGTGAAGGGGGTGTGTGCCTTCTGCCCCCCGATAGCAAGACCTTTTCAAAGCCCTTCGCATGTAGCAATCAGCTTGGATTGGTAGGTGTGGGCAGAGCCGGTGAGTCAAGACTAGTCACTGCAGCTGCAAGGGCTTCTCCGAGAAATGAGCAGCGAATGGATTTTAAAATCCTGGCAAAGGAAACGAGAGCAGTCGCGCTGGGACACGGAGCAGAAGGAGCTCTGCGCAGGCCTGTGCAACAAGCGTGCGTTTCAGGGCAGTGCGTGATTCTCGGGGGTTCTCGACCGAATTGCTTGTGCTGGAACCGGTCAGCACCCGTCCCCGCGATCCCGATGCCACCACCTTTATCGGTTCCGGTGGCCTTGGCCTTGGCGGGGTCCATCCTGCCCCGGGGCCTAGCAGAAGTGGGTGCCGCGCCGCCGTGGGCTGTCGGGGTTAGTTGAGCGTTTCTCTCCTTGACCGCGACCAGAAATCCTCGTGGCGGCCTCCCGGGTAGCGTCCTGGACATGTGTCTTGGGCTCTTTGCTTGGGCTGAGCGGAGCTCACGGGTGTGTGTTGACTCTCTCCAGGCAAGTGTGTAAAGAGTTCACAGACCTTCTCAATCAAGACCGAACACCCAACGGCAACAACAGACCCGCCCCGGTCTTGGAGACGAACATTCAGAACTGCCTGTCACATTTCAGCCTGATCACCCACGGCTTCGGCAGCCAGGCCATTTGCGCAGCCGTGTCGGCCGTGCAGAACTATGTGAAGGAGGCCCTGCTCGTCCTGGACAAACCCTACGTGAACCCCGGCGACCAGAGCCCGGCGGACTCCAGCAAAACCCTGGAGAAAATGGAGAAGCACAGGAAATGAAGGGGGCGCCCGGAGGAAGGAAAAGGACAGAAATGCCTTCTCCACCCGACAGGCCGGCGTCCCCTCTGGCCCGGGAGGGGCAGAATTTGTACCCACCTTCCCGCTCCAAAGGCCTCGGGACGGACCGCCACGGGCTCTGCTGGACCCCTCACCGTTTCTCGAGGGCTGCCGCGCCTCCTCACTGGACCGGTGATCCGAGGTGACAAGGACTTGTTTTGATTTTGGGGACCCCACTCCTCCTTTCTCTGAAAGTGGTGCTGCAAGTTTCAGAACCTTTTAAATACCTTCCCCGGGCTGAGACCCCCACCCCAGCTCCCCCGTAGCTGTTGACTTGTCACATGGATGCGATTCAATCGACAGTAACTTTTCTTCCAGTGTTAAGGGAATAGTGACTGGAATAGTCCCGGAACTATTTATCTAAAAAAGTATTTGTCTAGCTGTTTCAGATACCACAGCCTGCGAGGCAGGGGGAGGTCGAGTCCAGCCGCCTAGCAAGTAGTTAATGGGTGGTATTTGACACACTTCGAAACCCTGGTTAGGGGGGGCCTTCGGGTTTTAGGGAACTTGTAGAAACACAGCCTGCTGATGATTTCATGTTTAAGAAAAACAACTGACAGTTAACTCTGCAGAGAATCTTTGAGATGACATGTTTCTTTAAGGTACTGAAGCTTTATTTGCTTATTTATTTCACATCCTGGTGTTCGAGTAAACTTGAAAAGGGGTAGGCCTGCAGCAGTTTTGGCTGCCGGTCGCCCCAAGTCCTGGAGGAGGCTCTGTATTGTGAGAAACCGCGCTGAGTGTACAGATTTTATTTATGCGTAATTTAATGGGGTCTGTAAATACGGGTGCACTTAGGACTTTTTTTTTTTTGAGAAAATGGGATTCGATTTTAATATTACACTTTGCAGGTGATGGGTAATCTGAACACTTTTCGCTTTTATTCATATGTACACAGGATATTAAGACTTTAAAGGGAGGAGCCTGGGTTCTGTTTGGATGTGGAAGATGCTTATTTAATTGACGTTCTCTGTTCACAAAGCAATAACTTTGCGTCTCATACCTGTTGGTCACAAACCCTGAGATGAGTGTGCAGTTCAGTGTGTGTGGGTGAAATGGAGTTTGGGACTAGCCCTCCATGCTTGTATAAATGTTCCCCGAACAATTGCTGTGTATATGATTCCTGTATAATAAAAAGTATTCTCGATAGAAGCTGTGAAAGTCTGGTTATCCCTTGATTTTTCTCGAAGACGAGTGGGAGGGCGGCACGGAGCTGACTTAGGCTTGGACGGCTGCGTCGCTGTGGGACTGAACGGAAAGTCGGGTGCCGAGAAGGGGAACGACAGGTTCCCTTCCTGGCTCTGTTCGAGGCTGCGGAGCTGGCCCTGGTCTGCGCACAGCGACCCGGGTGTCTGGTGTCTTCCTGCCCACCGCGAAGGGCCCTGGGGAATGTGTGAGGGACGTTTCGTAGACAAGAGAGGACCGGACCGGCTGTTCTGGGAGATGCCTGTTGTGTAAGGCTGTCCTGTTGAAACCCGACCTAAAGTGTTTAGAAGGGAAACGAAATGCCAGTAGCTCATCTTGGGCTTATTTCTGAGAAGGACTGGGTGGTATTCACTGAAATGTAAGGTAGAGGCTGACTCTGCAACGAAGAGAAAGCCTCCTGCTTTGGAAACTCCACAATGCACCACTCTCCAGGCCACGCCAGCCCTGCGTCTGCCGCCGCGCCGGAGGCTGGGCTTCTGGTCGCCTGGAGGAGCCTGCAGGCCAGCACACTTGCTGGGCTTGACAAGGATCTTGCATTCGCAGCGCAGGGACTTGGTTTCCAGCTGAAGTGGGGTGGCGTGCCCTCCGGGATGCGGGCTGTTTATAGTTTGGCCTGGGCGCCCGGGCTTCAAAGGAAAGTGAGAGCAAGAGGCTTTTCCACATTGGATAAAGTCGTGGCTTCAGCTCCAGTCTCATAATCCCTGATTCATAACTCTACCCAAGTGCACAGCAGTTCCTGACTTCAAGTTGGCATTGGATGCTATTAAGTAATTTAAACTCTGCCAACCTAATACTTTGCTCTTGGCAGCAGGTCCTTGGCCACGGAACGTTCCCATTAAGTTGGATTTATCGGGCTGATATGTCAAGATCACAATTGCTGTGCTTTAGTGCTGCAAAAGAGGTCTTAGGTTGGCAGTTATTTCTCAATCAAGGTAGGAGGCACTGGGTGTGAAAAGGAAGTTAGGGGGTAAAAGGCCGAAGGAAAAAGGGACTCTTCTTATCAGCATCTTAACTGGCTTTTGGACTAGAGTCTGGCTTCTAGGAGCTGCGACGAATTGCATTGCAGAGAATGCTCTGGAAATGCCCCAAAGGCAACCCCTGTGAAGTGAGTCACCTGCGGGGCTTTGACTGGGCTCCTAGATCAGTTTCCTTTCATGCTGCTCCCACTGGAAATCCAGGGGACGGCCACTGGGTCTCCTGGGGCCGGGCTGTGACTGCCACTTCTTCCCGACACCTGAGCGCATGCCGCCCAAAACCAGTACCCTGAGTGGTTCCTAGGAGATGCGGACTTTTCCATCAAGCACTTGTTTGTTTGTGGACCCTGCCCTTTGAGCACATCCAGCTCCAGGGCGCCAGCCTGCAGGGCCGGGGCCACAGGCTGGGAGGCCTTGGCTCCCCACAAGCAGGGCCGACTTTGCTCGAAGCCCATGTGTCTGGGGAGTCCACTTTGTCTTTCCCCTTCACCCGGGGCCACGACAGCACACCGGCTGTTGGGCAAATTGGACTTGAAAGTTGTTAAGGCACATGATGGCTTTGTCCTCTGGGAGAAGATTAGAAAAGGCTTCCTTTCCGCTGAAGGAGAAAGCCTGGCACTGTCGGGCGCGTCCGTGCCGTCTAAGCTGGTTTAGGAAAGGTCCCAAGCAGGTGTGTACGTCTGTCAGCCGGAGACGTGCCTGTCCAGGTCCCTGTCACCCAGAAGACACCCTCCTGCCTCGCACAGTGAGAGGTCCTCTGGAAGGTGAGGAGGACCCTGCTTCCAGTGCTTGTCTGGCCCTCCACACGCATGCAATTTGCCTGGGGGGTTAGGAGAAGGACGCTTAGATTTCCTGACAATGGCCACCAGGCTTTTCTTTTGGAGGGGTCTAGTGTCAGGGTCCACTCTGGGACCTACGGTGCCTGTGCTTGAATCTTAAAAGCTAAAACAAGGCAGGGTCAGGAACGAGTGACGGACTTGAGGCTTGGAGGTGGGGCCTGGAACCGGGCCTGGTTCCTGGGGGAAGGTCCCAGCTGTTGAGAATTCCTGGATAACTTCTGCTGCTTCCAGAGACTGTAGCATCGTTCCAGTCCATTCCTTTGGGTGGAGGGGAGTGCAGTGGAGAGCAGTCTAACTGGCCTTCCTTTCAAAGGACAAGGAGAGCAGGCAGTTACCACTGGCCATGGACGAGCCGTCTTAGGTCCCTTTTGGCATGTTTTCCAGGTGAGGGAGCCTTCTGTTCGCTCTGGCACGGCAGTGACCCTTAGCCAGCGTCCCGAGCAGCCTGCGCTCAGTGGGCGGAAGACTTTTTCCCCTTAGCCGGAGATAAGGAAGGTGGCCTTTCGAAATTTCGATGCTGCAAGGAGTGGGCAGGCTCTTCTTGGGCAGCGATCAGTGTTGACTTTTCTCATCCACTCTCAGTTGAACTCGGTGTCTCTTCCAGTTGAGTGTCTTCATTCGTTTCTCTGAAGTATGCAGGCTGCCATTCTGGAGGGCTTGGTGATCCTTGGCGTCATTTAAACCTGACCTCGTCTTGGTTTTGCCAAGGCATCACCCCAAGGCCCACCGGGGCATGGCAGGCGCCGGCAAGCGTGACCTCAGGATTTTTGAAACTCACCGCTCCATCTGAGTGCGGAGTTTCAGGGGTACCACCATCCACACCATGTATTACATCTTGCTGGCGGACACGGGTAGAAGGAACACGTGGAAAGGCAGAGATCCAGGGATCTGTCCAAGGACTGGCTCTGGCAAGAATGTTTACAAAGTCAAACTTCTGGTTTCCTTTCCTGATGCCTGGAGTGTTCCTTGTGGTCTCTCAGCATTTTCAAGGCAAGTTCTTGGTCTTAAGCATGACCTGGACAGGGAAAGTATGAACGACTGGTGGTTGGAAGAGGCTAGAAGTCCTTGGACTGGGTAAGTATTGCATTGTCTCCACCAGAAAAGTGTCTTGAGCCCAGTGCTTCCGAACGGGACCGTATTTGGAAGCAGGGTTGGTGTCAGTTATTAAATTAAGATGAGGGCCTACTGGAGTAGAGTGTCTCCTCCCAAGAAGAGAGGCAGCACAGGAGAAGGCCATGTGATGACGGCAGAGGTTGACGCCACGCCGCCAAGGAAATCTGGCCCCACTGGCCCCCCCAGAAGCTGGAAGAGGCCAGGGAGGAGCCCACCTACGGGTTCTCGAGGGAGCGTGGGCCCGCTGACCTGGACGTGTGGCGGCCAGCTCCAGAAATAAAAGTGCACTTGCCCAGACGTGGCACTTAGGACACTGACCCGGGTAAGTACTGTGTCCTTTGTTGTTTTCTTCCAGGGAGCTTGTCTGTCTGTTCCTTCCTAAAGGTGGGGTGTCATTTCTGCACAAAAAATGAGAAAGCCGCCCTTGCTCTTAACTCCCAGGCTCTTCACTCTGAAAGGAAATCAGATTTCCCTGTTTCTTTTTGATGTGGATGGAGGTGACGTGTCTTTGTGGCAGTCATTTCTCAATGCGGAGATAGAGCAGACTGTTAACCTAAAAGTACTTGATGCTCTGTGCTCACGAGACAGGTGACCGCGAGATGCAGCGTGGCGTCCCGAGGGCTCCGCCTTCACCACTCAGGGGCCCCTGGTGTGTCCTGCCCGTCCAGCTCCGCGCAGCCTTGCAGGGTCCTGGGCGGTCGAGTAGCCACCGGCCACACGTGGGCGTGGAAGCCTTGAAACACAGCCAGGCCAGCTTAGAGGAGCCCGCAGCGGGTGGCAGTGGTCCAACAGGGGTGTGGCCGTCCCCGTTCAGTGTCCTCCTCCCGCAGGCAGTCGCCAGCCACTGCGTCTCTGCCACTTGTCCTGCTGAGCTACTCGGTGCTGCTCCTGGCGGCTTCTGCACTGGGCAGTGACCAGGTCTTTCCGTTTCTCCGGGAGAAGTCGGCCCAGATCTCTGACCAAAGCAAACCCCACGGCCTGGGGGTCCTTTTCACTTCCCTTCACTGGAACCGCGGAAATCCCGGCAACTCGCCGGTGGTGAGCTGCGTTTAGGAGCCCCTGGCAGGACCTCGCTCTGAAACGTTGAGTCCTGTCCCTCCTGGACAGGGGACATGCGTGGCTTGGCCCCCAGCCTCTTCCTTCTCCAGGTGACATGGTCCTGCTCCCGGTTCCGGCTCACGGTCCTGCTCTGCCTGAGGAAGCTGCTTCAGGGAAGATGCTCCTCCATTCGCCCTCCTCTCACCTCATCGACAGGACACGTCCTCGCTCTCAGCGTGTCCCTGGATGCACTGCATGTGGCCTGGACGTGACACGCACCGTGCATGTAGTTAGGTGGTGAAGAGCACACAGGACTGATGAGGTACCACTGTAATAGGGCCCGTCGTCTGTCCTCCACTCATTCTCTCCTCAGATCTGCCGGCCGGACCCTTGTCCCCAGGGGTGAGGGGGGCCCAGTGGGGAGTGAGCAGCCAAGGCTCCAAGCGGGACCGGCCTGGACCAACGCTTCCCCGGCTCCTGACTGCTCCTGACTGCCTGGGGGACTTAGCCTCTGGGTCTCTGTGGGTCCAGCGCGGCAGCCCGTCCCGAGAGCTGAGCGAGCCGTGGTGACGCGAGTGAGCACCTCCTTCGGCCCACGAGACATGCATCTTTTCAGTGACTAGACAGTGTGGCCCTTTGCACACAAGCACTGCTTCCAAGTCTGCACGATGGTAAATCACATCAGGGACGAGCCTCCCAGGACGGAATCGCTGCAAGTCTGTGCCCCCGCGAGAGACATCTTCCTTGGAGACACTGAGATTTCCTGCCCATTCTGTGCAGAAATGCACCACTTCTGTCCAGAGCCGCCAGTTTCCAGAGCGACCAGAGGGTCCTATGCCCACATCACGCTGGGCGTGCAGTTAAAAAAGTTCTTTCTCTTTCCCCTAGAAACTGAGCGGCGCACCCCGTGGAGGGGCCCCATCCATGTCCTGGGGCCGGTGGGAGCAGCCAAGATGAACAACGAAATGCTTTCTGATGCTCTCTCCTGTCTGCCTGCCTCTGCTCACCCTCATTCCTATTCCCACCTCTCCTTTCAAAACAAAACAAAACAGCACACATATATGCCATTTATTACAAGCGAATTATATTCTACGTATGTATATACATAGATTTTATTTCTAAATGTTTATGTCTATTTTAACATATTTATATATCCATATATGCATTTAGTGGTTCATCTTGGGGCCCCCGCCCCAGTCCCTGGGTGAACACCTGGCAGACGTAACCGCGAAGCCACCAGGCGCCCCTGAAGGGCCTGAATTGAAAAGTGCATGATTCCATCTGCTTTGTGAAACCTTCACGGCCACCAAAACAATGGACACGTCCTTCACCCCCCAAAGCTCCCTCATCTTTTCGTGTCCATCCTTTGCCTCCTCTCCAACCTACCCGCTCCGGTCAACTATGACTTGCTTTCTGTCCCCATAGGTGAGTTTGAGTGTCCCTCAACTTTCCATAAGCAGGAAACAGCTGCGCGGTGAGCTGTCCCCACGGGCGGGTGTCCCTTTCAGCGCCGGTCTGTGCTCCGCTGTGCAGAGGTCACGATTCGTTGGTTTAATGCCCAGTTGATAGACGTCTGGGTTTTTTCCAGGTGTCTGTCAAGATATACAGCTGCTGCAAACATTGCTGCCCACAGCCACTTGCTGTCCTTTCCTTTGGGGACTGCCCGTGGCTGGGACACTGACCTCCTGGGGCTGGGAGACAGGAAGGGGGACGCGGGGAAGAGTTGGGCTGCCTTCTTCCCCTTTGCAGGGTCTGAAATCATCTGCTGTGCTGGGGGCGACGACCGTGGGCATCCTGTTTGAGCATGAATCTGAGAGGAGGGCGCCATCTCCCACCAGGTGACCTGTGACAAAGTCTGGAGACACTTCGGTTGTCACCGGGGACGAGGGGATTTGATACTGGCATCTAGTGGGCTGATGCTAAACAGGCCAGTTTCCGAAACAAAGAATGACCCGGCCCCAAATGTGCATCGTCCAGAGACTGAGGAAAGCTGCTGTGCACAGGGAAGTATCTGGAAGCACCACTCCAAGCATCAGCGGGGCTCATGCTGAGCAGCAAATCACCGGCTCATTTTTGACCTGATGTTTCTTTTTCTTTAAGTTTTCTATTTTTTTTTTTTTTTCCAAAGGAAAGGTGCAGCAGAGGCAGACAGGCAGGAAGAGAGGAGGAAGAAGCATTACTGACTTGTTCACCTTGGTTGTTTGCCCCAACCCGGGTCTCGAACCTGGGTTCTTGGGATGGATTGACCTGATCTGTTTCTATATCGTCTGAAGTTTTTTTTAAAGCAAATATTCAATTACTTTTATAAATAGAAGAACCGCTATAATGTAAGTGAATGTCAGGTGAGTCAATAAATAAATGAGATGCTCCTCATCCCGCGAAACTTTCTAGATTTGTATTTGGCGCTATTTCCCCGTGGCTTGTCCCCTTTATCTCCACCAATAACTCATTGTTGAAGCCTGACTGTAAACACTGAGGTCCCGCCTGAAATGGAGGGAGAGGAAGGGGACTCAGGTCAAGGGTGTCCTCCCACCCAGACTGCCCTCAGCCCAGTGGGAGAGATGACGGCCGGCTGCACACCCCCCATCCCTCCTATTTTGGTTTCTTTCTCTTCGGCCTGAGAACACTGGTCACTGGGAGCAGGAGACAGGGTCCCACTGCTGGCCTGGCTCATACTCTTCCCACCAGACTGAACGAATTTGGTGGAAGTCACCCCACCATTCAGGAAAATCTTCAGAAAGACAGAATTTTCCCAAATTTTCCCTTTTAATTGTTGTTTTCCCTCTCCATTGTTAACTAGTTCTCGATGACAGAGTGGATTAAAGTGTCACAAGCAATTCCTGTGTTTTTTTGAACAAAGAAATAAACATTGCACGCTTGCACGCACTTAGACTGTCTTTGGGACAAAGATGAGAACCCAGTAAGGGTTCCTCTAGGCAGGGGGCTGGGAGACCCACACTAAAATAGCCTCCCTCCCTCCCTTCTGTCCTTCCTCCCTTCTTCTCCCCTCCCTCCCGGCCCCTGGACATAAAACAGTAAGCTTCCCCAGACCCTGCTTTGGAGTCCACTGCCTTTTGGGGGCATCTGTCCAGCAGTGACCTGCTGAGGGTTGCCTGAGGGTTGGGGTGTGCTCTGCACACCACCACTCCTGTTTCAGGAGAATGGGTGGCTCACGGGACTTGGGAAGAACATTAGGCCAGGAGGTCTGCTCACCCTGACGGTTGCGGGGGGCCCCGGCACTTCTGTGGTCCCCCCGGCTGCCCCAGGCCCACTTCATCACTGACGGAGGGCACCTTACTCTGGATTTCCCTCGCAAGTGGTCACTGCCTGGTCGCAGTTCAGCCTCAATGGTTATTGAATGTTCTAGAAACTTCTCAAAGCTCGGCCATGCAGGTGGAGGTGGGTGGATGGGCAAATGAATGCCTTCTTGCCTTGATAAAGAGCTAGTTAAGGGATGTGTTAGGGATGCCAACGTGCCCTCATTATTTAGTCATCCAGCAGATGTCCGGGGCCGGTGCATCCCCAGCACTGGGGCAGCCACACATGGAACAGACGTGAGTGCTCCTCTCTTAGAAAGCGCTGGACGGACACCTATACATAACCAGCAAGAGGGCCTCGGGCAGTGGGCACCTACTATCATTATTGTTATTTTATCTGTGAGAACGAGTCCACTGAAGGAAATGTCGGCAGCATGCGTGCAAGGTGGGCACCTCCCCTCACGCCTGTCTCCCAGCCACCCCCTCCCTGGCTGGAGACAGAGCTCATTACCAATTAGGTGTGCAGAAGAGATATTTTAGGCACATACACATAATTACATGTACTTCTTTTTTAACCCCACTGGTGGCGTTTCATGCAGTCTAGCGCTTCTCCCTTCTCACTTGTTTCATCGCATTGATGGCTCCTTCTCGGTTCATAGAGAGCAGCCCTGTCTTGCAAGGCGTCCACTGGGTGTGAGGTGCAGAATATTCGCCCTTTCCTGGTGGGGCCTGGATGTTTCCAGCCTCCTGCTGTTGTAAACAAGGCCATGCGTGCTTGGAGCCCCTTCCAGACGGGATGTGTGGGTGGATTCCTGGGAGCCAGATCGCATGTCGGTTTGGCAGACGCCGCCATGATGCCCTCACGCCCCGTTGCCACGCACGCCCCTGCGGGCTGCATGCACGAGCCTGCTGGGCCTCACATGGGGTGCTCGGGGAGCCCACAGAGGAGGTGGTCTTTGAACTGATGGGTGAGAAGCAGAGAGCTGTGAGAGCCCGAGTTCTCTGGCGGAAGGGGCAGCACAGATGAGCTTAAGCAGCTGAGGGACCAGCGGGGCTGGAAGACGCGGGGCTGGAGAGGGAGCCAGAGCCAGCTCCATGGGCCCTGCAGGCCTGGGAAGGCCTTGATTCTCCTCCTGGCCCATGGGAACCAGTGTAAAACCAGTGCATCTAAGCAAACCACTTCCATGGAGCACGGACCACGGAAGGCAGGAGCGGGAGCCAGGAGTCCAGCCGAGGTGAGAGATGGGGCAGCTCGGCCGATGGGAAGAGCTCAGTTGGAATAATTTGGGAAACATCTTGAAGGCAGAGCTGACAACATGCTGACGACTTGGATGAACTTGGGTGTGAGGTGAGGAGTGAAGAGGGACCATGTGAGACCCCCCCCCAGGAAAAATTCACTGAGGTGGAGAAGACTCCAGATAGCAGTTTTGTGCAGGTAAGACCTATGGAGTCAGTCACTGGGAAGGAAAACCCCAGGGATGCTGCACTCAGCTTCTTTGTGTTGTGTCCCAAGTCATTTCAGCAGGGCCCCTATGGCTGGAAAAGACAGCCTGGAGAGAGCCAGGGCGCTCCATAGGTCCTACAGGCCTTGGGATGGCAAGGGACCCTTCCCTGGAGGTAGCCTGTCTTGCAGATACACGGTGACTGTCCGACCTAGGACGGGCTCCTTATTGGTTGTGAAGCCTCCAGGTGGCCGGACACTGTAGGAGGAATTGGGGGAATGGGCCCAGTGGGTGGGGCTGGCCTTGTCTAGCCAGGAAATCAAAATTCCTTAAGCTTGTGTGATCAGACGTGGGGGTGGGTGAGCCCAAGGGCGGGGCTCCTTGGAACTTTATTGACTGTCAACATTGGAAGGAAACTTAGAGGTCACTGACTAAATCATTGATTTGGGGGAGAGCTGTTTACATGGTAAGTTACTTTGATGCGTATTAAATAGTTATTGGAGAGAATTAAAATCATAGCAGGTGGTGTTTATGAAGCACATATTATGCACCCTGTCTTGGCCAAAGGTTTTACGTTTTTTACTTCATTTCAATCTTCCAAATAGCCCTTCAGGGAGGGGTTGTCATCTACTCACGACTGAGGGGGAGGGCGTCCCAGACTTTCCTGGCTGAGAGTAGGTCCCAGTGCCTCCTCCGATTCTGGAAAATGGAATTGGAGACTTCAAGGGCAGCTGTTTTCCCAACTTTGTGCTGACAGCCAACAGAAGCAAGACCCAAGCAGGAGGAATCACTGTGTGACCCAAAGAAAAATGACATGCAGCTTATGGCTCTCGGCAGCACAAAAACCACGGGACTGGGCGTTGCTGAGGCTCTGACCCCCCCCACCTGCCATATTGGCCCCCAGAAAGAACCACCCAGAACAGCTTCCTCCAGCACAATACAGGGTCTGGGCCTTTAGCTGTTTGCCAAATTGGAGACCTATATTCTTAACTTTTGCTAGTCTGATAAAAAATATGCCCTTATGACAATGAATTTAGTTTTAAGACATACTCAGTGTGGGTGAGTCACACTGTTCCCTTCCCCAGTGATCTTGACTGGTGAGGCTGCAGCTTCTACATGCCCTTTATTTTTATTTTTTAGTGTGAACTTATTTATGCATTAGTTTACTCTGTCTTTGAACGAGAGAGTGTGTGTGTGTGTGTGTGTGTGTGTGTGTGTGTGTGTGTGTGTGTGAGACAAGCACTGTTCTAGAGTCTGGACACACATCAGAAAGACCTCTGCTGTTCATCCGTGGCTCAGTGGCTCAGGTGCAGGCCATGAAAAGCCCAAGGACCCAGGTTTGAGACCCAGGTCTCGGGGAAGAGGAAAATAAGTAAATGAAAGAAAGACATCTGTCTTCACGTGGTGCCTTCAAGCAAGGAGCATAGACCATGCACACAGCAGAGACATTAACAGATTGTTCAAGGGAGAGACGTGCTTTGGAGAAAAGTTCCAGAGGGACTGGGCAGGGGCATCGCCAGGTGGGAGTGTGGCTCTGAGGTGAGGGTGGCCGTGGGGAAAGTGGAGTCGGGGGATGCTGTGTAACTTGAAGGGGATGATGCACAGCCCCACCCAGAACTTGGGAGCAGACACCCAGCACAAACAGCATAGCAGGTATCTCCTGCTACCCTTCTCAGGTGAGAACATCCTGGAAGACTGAGGCGTGCTGGTCATTCAGCTCCTTGGAAAATGGCTTCTGTGGCCCAAAGTTTCTGTGGAGACAAGTTTTGTAGCCAAAAAACTTTGTTTAACCCAGTGTTGCCCAAACGTGTGACTTTTCAGCATCTCAGGGGCTCAGGGCCTGGAAGCTGATGGCTCAGGTGGGCATGTCAGAGGGCAGAGAAATCAACAACAGAAAACAGGTTTGTGTCCTCTTTTCACTGAGATGAACTTCTCTTAGCTGGAACTTCCTGTCATGTTTTGATTCCCCAGGGTTTTCTCCATCCCAAGCCTAGCAGTTTAATAGTCTTCTTCTAATTGCCACACACCTTCTCGGTAACACCCACTATCCTAGAGCATCCTCTAGTCATCCCATGAAGCACTGGGGCACCATATGCAAATTAGAGTCAGAAGTATGCAAATTAATAGCACCCTCCCCAGAGAGTTTTCTGCCAACTATGGAAACTCAGGGCCTAACTTGGGTTTTTCACTGCCCTGGGGCCTCCTGAGGTTTACCTTCTATAGTCACATGTAAAAAGAAATGATTTTAGAAAGCTCTGCATGTGAGGAAACTTTCTGGGTGACAGAAATATTTTAAAACCGATGTGGTCATGATTAATGCAACTCCAAAAGTTATTGAAAATTACTGGGCTGTGTTCTAACAACGGGTGACTTTTTTCTTTTAAAGTAAAGAAACAGGTAGGTCAGAAAGGAGGGCCAGGAAGCAGGCAGGCAGGAGGAGAGAGGAGGAAGAAACAAGAACATTTATTTCACTTCTGTTTAGTTGTTCATACGGATTTTTCCTCCTGGGCCAGGGACACAAACCCAGGTCACTGGGATGTGTGTTGACTGATGTCCTTTGGAGGCGGATGACTTAACTGTTACTCCATCGGGGAGTGACGATTTATTTATTTTGTTGTTGTCAATGCTTTTTTTCCATTCATTGTATTGCAGTAACTTATGTTCTGTTTTTTAAAGAGAGAAAGGAAGGAAGGGAGAAGGAGAAGAGGAAGAAGCATGGAAGGAGGGGGGAAGGGGGGAAGGAAGGAAAGAAGCGGGGAGGGGCGCAGGGAGGGGGGAAAAGGCCTTTATTTGGTTGCTCCTTCTGGTTTTTCTCTCCGCTCCAGGACTGGAACCAGGCCCTGGGCTGCACGTGGTCTGCACGCCAGCATCTCCGCCACCGGAACCACGGGGCAGTGCTCTGGTGAATTTTGTTTCGTGCGAGGTATGTCTCAATGGAGTTGTTTTCTTAAAAAAGGAGGAAAAAAGAAGGGTTTTCCTGGTCCTCTGCAGATTGCACCTGGGTTTCCCAGGACAGAGAGAGAGAGTTCCGGACCTTCTGGCAGCGGGCGGGTGGGCAGTGGAGGCGGCCGAGCTGCCCTCTGCAGCGCAGACAGGCTCAGAAGCCCCGCAGCGGCAGAATCTCGGGCAGCGGACCTCCTGCCAGTTCTGCTCCGTGATTTGTGGTTTCTGAGGAAGGACAGTGATGGCCATTGAGCCTTTCAGGAAACATCCCTGAAGAGACAGCAGAGGACGCATTGGGGCCTGTCTGCCACCCAGGGCACCTGCCACCTGCCACCTGCTGGGCTGCCCCTTGACTTTTAGCTTCCAGGTCACAGCCTGCGACCCTGGCTGCAGCAGGTAGAGCTGTGGTTTCTGGGAAACCATTCAGCTGCTTTTCCTTAAAAACCAGCCTGTGGGGTCAGAGGACTTTCCAGATCCCCGCTCCCCTTCCCTGCTCCCTTTTGCAAACATCCCGAAGGCCTTCCTAGCAGGACCCTGTGTGCTGGCCCTCTCGGCGGGGGGTGCCCCTGGCAGCCGCAGGCTCTGCCTCTGTGACTTTATCGCCCGCAAGAGCCCTGCCTGCCCTGACCCTTTGCAATCCAGCCTCGTGACAAGGTTTCTCCCACCGCCCAGCCCACAGCAGAGCTCTCCGGCTGTCCTGACCGAGTCCGGGACTCAGCAGTCAGCTCGGAGGTGGCATCATTGTGGGTTTTCACTGGGCCCCACGATATGCCAGCTGGTTTACAGGGCCAGGTGATGAATCAGATAGGCCTGTCTCTGCCCCAGAGGTGACAGCCTTTGATGATCTTTGTCACTAGTGTTCTTTGCCCTCGGGGGACCAGGTGGTGACTCATCTAGGAGGTGACTCTGTCTGGTGCCCAATTTCACTTGTTCATCTGGAGTCACCAGCCCCCAGTCCCACCTCGGGTGGTTGCCCCAGGAAGGCTGTTGCGGGCGCTGGGCTCAGGGAGCTTCCACTGCAGGGTGGAGGGGACCCCGCCCTTCAGCCCCTCTCCATTCCTCGCCCTTCAAGAGGAGACTTTGCATAAGAAAGCCCCTTCTGAGCGCAGCCCCACCTAGGATTAGCAATTCCCAAACAGGGTGGTCCCACCTCCTTCTCACACCCCACCCCACCCAGATCCCATTTTCTGGCCCGCCCTTCAGAAAACCCAGAAATGTCAAAATAAAAGGGCAACGCTGATAGCTTCTCACTGTTTACGTTCAATGAGACTTTTTTTAAACAAACAAGAAATGCATTGCCTTAGTTGTGTCCCAAAGGTACCCCTGAAAGACCCTTGACTGCAAATTGCAGAGCAATCAGGAGAAGGTCTGGAGCCGGCCGTCTGGGTTCAGCTCCTCTTTCTGTCACTTTGTGGGTGTGACTTTGGATAAGTGAATGGGCCTCCGTTGGCCTCAGTTTCCCTCTTGGTCTCTCGCAGAGTGGATGCTGATTCCCATGGCAATGTGCACCCCCTGAGGCATCCGGGTCTGCTCTGTCTTTTCTTTTTCAGGAAAGGTGCAGACAGGCAGAGAGAGGAGAAACATTTATTTTCATTCGACGTGTGTCAAGCGCGCTCTGGTGGAGTAGCAGTTAGGTCTGCCGCCTCTGGCCGGCTCAATCCACATCCATGCCAAGGACCCTGGCTCATGTCCTGGGTTTCGGGGGGCGGCGGGGGGGGGGGACAATCAAAATGAACAACTAAAGAAAAGAAATAAAACGCTCTTTTTCCTCTCTTCCGTCTGCTTCCTCCTTCATTTCTGCCTGCACCTTTTCTTCACAAAGAACCCCAAACAAAGCCAGCAGCTGTGTGCAGGTACTCAGCCCTGTGTGCCAGGGGCTGACAGTTCATCACTCACACCAGGAGGTTTCTGGATGCCATCACGTACCTGGCACCGGACTGGCAAAGGCCCAGAATCCAGGAGCCATTGAACGATAAGTAAATTAATAACCAAATATAACAGAAGCGTAGCCCATCGTGAGCTGTACGAGGGAGATGGAGGACATGGTGGCCGAACGAGCAGCATGGACGGGGTGGTCTGTGCTTCCTGGAAGGGAGGCCTTGCCGCTGACACGTAAAGGCTGTCAGGTCTGCGTGAGAGGAGAGGAGCATCCCCAGCAGAGAGGACAGCACAGGCCGAGGTGCTGCGATGGGGACAGGCAGGGAGTGCAGATGGAGTGGAGGGCCAGGGAGGCAGGGCCCCTGCTTGGCCAGGCCACACTGGCCAGGTTTCGGCTGGATTCTGAGAAAACTGAGAAGCCTCTGGATGGGGTGGGTTTCTGATCACCACTTAGGAAGCTGCTGGATAGGAAGGGGGCTGGGAAAGCAGCCCGAAGTTTGTTGGGTGGTTCGGTGAGAGAATCAAGAAGTGGACGGGGCTGGGGTGATGGTGTGAGTGGAATGGTGACTCCACATCCTAACACCTGGGCCCCGTGGCTGTGACCTTATTTGGAACCAGTTTTGCAGGTGCAGTTAAGTTAGGGATCTCCAGAGGGGTTTACCCTAGGTAACCAGGTGGGCTCTAAATCTAACGGCAGGTGTCCTCATAAGAGACATAAGAGGGCACGGCCTGGTGGAGTAGTGGTTAAGTCTGCTGCCTTCAGCTGGTACAGCCCACATGCCTCCCAGGAACCTGGGTTTGCATCCCCGACCCCAGGGGAAACAACCAGGATGAACAATCTCTTTTTCCTTCTCTGTCTTCCTGCTCACCTTCATTTCTGCCTGCACCTTTCCAGAGAGAGAGAGAGAGAGAGGGAGGGAGGGAGGGAGGGAGGGAGGAGTCACGTGAAGAGGAGGACGCCATGCGGGCGAGATTAAGGCAATGGGGCCACAAGGCAAGAACACTGAAGCCTGGAAGCTGGAAGAGCCAGGAAGAGCCTTCAGTGGGAGCACTGCCCCCCAACCTTGAAAGAAAGAAGTCTGCTGCTGAGCCACCCAGCGGGGGTGATTGTCCCAGCAGGGGCCCCAGCAGAGCTCAGGCAGCTCTCTCCAGGGGATGCTGCTCCTTGTCCCCTTGCCTCCTGGGGGACAGGACAGGACAGGGTAGGGCAGGCTAGACCTGTGATACCTGCCCGGGAGCATCATCGGTCTCTCCCAGAGCAGCTCCAGTCAGGAGACAGAGGGCACCTGCGTGTCCTTGTGTTTGTCCTGCACTGTGGATCTCATCCATCCTAAACATCTGGGGTCACAGGTCTGACTTTCCTGGGTGAAGTCACCGAGAAAAAGGCAGGTGCAGAACAAACACCTGAGTGCACTGTTACAGTGCAGACTAAAGAGCAGATGCCCGCGGCTGTGATGCCCAGGACACCTGGTGTAGTCTCTGCCCACACGCTCCCACTTGCTCCCCGAAACTTTGCTCCCCCACCACTGTCAAGTGGGCAGAGGGGTGGAAACAGGCCCAGGGACAACAGGCCCCTCTTAGACTCACTCGGCCGGTGAAAGGCGGGCTGGGCCTCTTCCTCACTCGGAACTGGACCCCCAGGAAGGAGGGAAGGCGGAGGATGGAGGGCTTTGGGCAGGCAGGGGTGATCTGCAGCTGGGGTCGGGCCTGCTAGGGATTTCCCCTTGGAAACTGAAGGTTGAATCCAACAGGTAATACGTGAGCCCCCACCCCCAGCTCGGGAGACTTGGGTGCAGAGTCTGAGAGCTGGACTGGCTGACACTGAGGCCAGGGGGACAAAGAAACAAAAACGAAGAACAGTAAAGGAGGTCCCATGGGTGCATGTTTTATGGCAGGAGCTCTGCTGAGCAGTTTCTACATTTCTCTCTGCGTGTTTGATCTTCCAGTCCTTCCAGCCTCCCTTTCATCATTTACACCAAATCCAATCTCACCAGAAGTGGTCACCATGGGTGAGAAGGGAGCCAGCAGTCACTATAGTTGCCTTGTCACATTAATAATATTAATAATGGCCATGAGATGCTAACGTAGGTGTGCTGATTTATCTGTCATCTATCTCTACCCCATCCATCCAGCTATCCATTCACTCATCCATCATTCATCCATCCACCCATCATTCATCCATCTATTCATCGACCCATCTATCCGTTTATCCATCCAACCCTCATCCCTTCACCCATCCATCCACAGATCTATCCGTCCATCCATCATCCATCCATCCACCCACCATCCATCATCCATCATCCATCCATTCACCCATTATCCATCCATCCATCATCCATCCATCATTCATCATCCATGCATTCATAAATCCATCCACCTATCGAGCCATTCACACACCCACCCATCTATCTGTCATCTATATCATTTATATCTATGAATCAAGTATGTATTACTTACTATCAACTATCATCTCTCCATATCTTATCAACTATCTGTCATCTATCTATCTACTTTACCATCTATCTACCATCTACTTATCTATCAACGATCACCTATAGTCATGTATCCATCAATGATCTATCTATTTATCACCTGTCTTGTGGAGCCGACACACACATATGGAGTCACATCTGCACATGAATGACACTCAGCCTCTTAGTCCTGGGGCTGCACGGAGGAGTGAAGGTGCCCAGGGTCTCTGCCAAGTGACCCTGGCAGCTGCGGCCTCCAGTGCCCCCAGAGCCAGGGTCTGGCCAAAAGGCTTGTCCGAGGCTGGCATGGGGATGGCTGCCCTCTGGCTGGCAGGGAAGGGCATCTGCTGGCTCCGCTTTGGAAGTGGCTCCGGGAGCCACGCTTGGCCATCTCTGGCTCCAGGTGGGACCAATGTCCCAAGTGGTGCTGGGCTTCCGGGGACGCTCAGACGTGCCTGGCCCCGTGTCCGACATGCAGTCAGTGCTCACTTCAGAGCAGCGCAGTTGACATCAGATTGTCCACTGCTGCCACCGCTGCCTGCGGACACTCTGGAAATGCAGCTCTGCTCACAGCCGCTCACGCTGTGTCTGGGACTCAAAGACCTTGTTCTCTGGGCTGGGCTTCCCAGCCTTCGGCCGTATGGACACTGATGATTCTCAACTGCGGAGTATCCTGTAGGGTATTTAGCGAGCTGGTCTCTACCCCGATATGCTAATAGCACCTCGCGCACCCACACCAAGTTGGGACAACCAAAATGTTTGCAGACATTGCACAGTGTCCTCCTCCGCCCCACTGCCACCTGCCCCCTTGGGAGCCAGTGACTTGAGTCAAGCCCAGAGCACGTCACGCCTCCCAGGCCACTGTGGCCTGGATGCCACATACTCTGGCTTCACCCTTCCTCTGCTTTTCTTCTGTGATTCTGTTCTCTCTGCCGCAGGGACTTGGCATCTGCTGTTCCTTATCCCAGCCTCCCTGCCTCTTCACCTCCAACTCATCTTTCAGACCTCCTGGCTAGGTTGTGATTTTTTCAACACCCCCATTCCTGCCCACCGTGATTTGCCCTAATAGTGGATCCCACGGTCCCCCTGCCCAGTCCTGGCCTCACTGCCACTATTTCCCTGTGGCACTCAGCATAGTTACAGTCATACACTTGTGTGTGTGTGTGTGTGTGTGTGTGTGTGTGTGTGTGTGTGTGTGTGTGTTTCATGAAACCCAGTCCCTGCTGGGAAGTGCACACTCCCTGCGAGAGGTAGCGAGTCTTCTGCATCTCAGTGGTTGGCACCCAGGAGAGCCTTGCCGCATGCTTGTTGGATGAGTGATGCGATCGACGCAGCTTCATCCCACAGGGTAGCGGCTGGTCATCTCCCGCCGGTGCCCTGGCCTCTGGGGCAGAGAAGGAGCCAGGCTGTTGGAAACTGGGAGAACGACAGACTCAGTGTTCTTGTCTCGTTCGATTTTTCCATCTGTTCATTGGTGGAAGCATGCCTAGAATCAAATGCACTGACTTTCATCCAGTTCCATGATTTTGACACAGAAAACGTTATGAAGGCAAAACCCAGACAGAGATACAGAACACTGTCCGTCTGTGAGAAGACTCCTTCATCTCCCTCCACTTAATCTCCCTCCCACAGGGGGCCATTGACTCTTATCTGCCGTCAGAGATGAATCTTGTTCGTTGTGGGACATTGCATGGGCCTTCCAGAGATACAGGGCCAGCAGCGTGCTTAAATACATGAAGACTTATTTAAGGAAATGTCTTGTACAACCGAGGAGGCTGGTAAGTACGAACGCTGCAGGTGGACTGGCAGGGTGGAGAGCCAGGGAAGAGCTCTGTTCCCGTTCAGGGTCGTCTGCTGCAGAATTTCATGTTGCTCTGGGAGGCCAGTCTTTTATTCCACGCAGGCCTTCAACTGATTAGATGAGGCCCACCCACAGTATGGAGGGTTATTCACTTCACTCAAAACACATCAGCCTCAACGAACTGTTACTGTCCCAAAACCTCCACAGAAACAGCCACGCTGTTCGACCACACATCTGGGCAGCATGTCTTCTTTGTGTCCAGCTTAATATTTTGTCTGTGAGATTCATTAATATGATTTTGCACCACAGTGGTCCATTCTTTTTCTTTGCCGTGGACTATTCTATTTGACCAGGGTAACATTTATTTTTATCATCCATGGATCTGAGGGTTGTTTTAAATTTGGGGTTGTTATTCTGAATAAAAATGCCATGGGTATTTTTGTACAAGCCATTTTGGGGGGACACACACGATTGTTTCTGGAATTGAGGGGTTGCTGGGTTCCAGGCTACGCATACGCTTTACTTTGTGGAAATGGCAAATGGATTTCTGCGGGGTTTATACCCACGGACACCGTCAGCGGCGTGTGGGAATTATTTCCTTCGTGCCCGCCACGGCCAGTCTTGAATTTTGGCCATTCCGGTAGGCGTGTCTCACTATCTCATGGTGGTTTGAAGCAAGCCTTTACTTAAAAAAAATTCTCTGTTGGAAGAGACCAGAACCAGATATTCACGCAACTTTGGAGGTTTCTCTTCCAGACGACATCCCTTGCATCCTCGTTCAGAGAGACGGGGAGATCTGCCTGGCACCGACTCGGTCAGTCTCACGTCACCCTCACGACAACTCCGGGAGGGTGTGGGCAGCCCTGGGGAGAGCACAGGGACAGGCAAGACCCCCAGTCTCCAAAGACCGGAGCATGCAAATGAGACGTCAGCTTCTCACTCCCTGGGGACCTAATTCAGCAATTGCTTCTGTGACAGGCTCTGTGTGAATGTGACAGATGTGCCTGCGGAGAAGGCTGCCCTGACGGGAGTTGCTGCAGGAACTAGCTGAGTCTTGTGTGCACCATGTCCTGTCGGTCCCTGTGGGAGGTCAGGGAGGGAGGCTGTGCTCCACGGGGACCCGCGTCCTCGCCCATTCCTGCGGCTGCAGCCCCACGGACTCGGCTCCTGGATTCTGCGTTACACAGGCCGGTGACATTTTCTCACCAGTTTTTGCAGCTGGTTATTTAGCTGTCTGAAGGCATTTGAAGAGGCTTCTGCCATTGTCTCTTTCAGGAATGACATGTGGCCGTGTACTGGTAGAGCAGTGATCAGCTCATTTGCCTCCAAAGCTCACACCGCCCTGGGTTGGAGCCCCAGATCCGGGGAGAAAGCCACCAGCGTGAACAGCTACATAAAAATACAATAAAGATGCTTCTTCCTCCTTTTAATCCTGTCTGCCTGCCTACTCGCCTTCATTTCTGTTGGCATCTTTCCTTTAAAAAAAAGAAGACACCTGCGCATTAGAAGCCTTAGGGTCCCATGCATTTTCATCAATGGAAAAAGTCAACATCTTGACCCTTATTTAAAAATTTTGTTTTTCTTGAGCCACCATTGGTTTATAGTGCTGTGCCATTTTCAGAAGAGAGTCGCGCCTCTGCCCATGGGTTCATCACAGCCACCCACCACCAGCATTCTCCTGCCCCCGGCCCCTTCGGTCACCAACATTTTGATTGCAGCATTTAAGAGTATTTTTTAAATTAAACTGATTAATTATTTTAAGGAAAGGTGCAGGCAGACATAAAGGCAAGTAGGCGGGCATGACGAGAGAGGAGGAAGAAACATTTATTTCTTTTATTTAGTTGCTCATCTTGGGTGCTTCCCTACCCCAGTCCCAGGTCTTGAACCCAGGTCCTTGGGATGCCCGTGAACCATGGCCGGTGGCTTATGGGCTAGGCCAGCAGGGTGCGTGGAGTCTGAGAGCGTGTTTTGGGAGCTTGCTTTTTTTTTTTCCTAGGTCGGGTGAAACCATTCGGCATTTTTCTTTCTCTAAAAATAAGGAGGGCTATGTGCCTTTGTGTGTCCTCCCTGCAGGGAAGTCTCCTCTGTGTCATTCCTCTTCTAGGGTTTGTGATGCCAAAGCGAGCGTCGCCTGGCTCTTGTTTTCCTCGCTGCGCTGTGGCTGGTGGAGAATGCCTGGCAGGCGGAGGCCGTGAACAGCTCTGGGGCCAGGGTGGGGCAGCAGTTCTGGCACCAGACTCAGGACGGTGCGACGGTGTCATCGGTCTTTCTAACCTTCAGAGTCAAAGCCCAGGAAGCTGCCCGCTGCGGCCGGCACAGCGCCCAGCCCACGCGAGAGGGCCCGCACCTGCCCGCTGAGCGTATTTCTGTCTTATTTCCAGCCCTCAGTCTCTTAGCCTCAAACCCATAACCTACAAATCGATAAAAAACTCAGCAGCAGCAGGTGCCTGACCTGAGGCTCTTGTGTTATCTGCGTTGATCCCAATGGGGGTGATCACTCAGAGTGTTCTAGAAATAGTGCGTATTTGATGTGGGCTGTATCCCCCGGCCTCACCAGGGGGGCCATCCATTGTCCAGCACCTGTGACGGAGTCTTGTTTGTAATTGGGAATGTCCTACATTCTGATGGACGCTGGGGTTTCGCATGTCAGAACCCCAGTTCAGGTTTACTTTGACAAAAAAGTATGTCTCTTCTCATGGACCTAAAAAGATATAAGTCAGGGATATCTCGGCCTTTGGGAACAGCTGAATCCAGGGCTCAAATGATGTAAGACACATGTCCGTCTCTGCTTCTCTCTCATAGGTTTGGGCTTCCAGGGTTTCAAGCTGTGAGGATTTCACGCTTCAGGATTCTGGCATCTGCGGTGCAGTCTTTGGGATGACAACTGACCCTGGGTCCCTGAGCCACAGGGAAAGAGCCACTCGTCACCCTCCATCAAAAAGGGGCGGAGACAACTCCCTTGACCTTTTCCTTTCATTGTTGTTTTTATTTTGTCTTTATTGAGCTGCCACTGGTTTGCAGCGCTGCATCTTTCTCAGGAGAGTGGATTCTCACCTCTGTCCATGTCTACGTCATCTCTCAGCATCACAGGTGGGATTTCAGAGAAGACGGGGATTGTCCTGCCCATCCCACGCCCAGTGGCCATGGAAGACGTGGGGCTCCATCCTGAGCTGACTTTGGGTCACTCCTGGGGGCCCTGCCTGGATGGGGAGGGTGGTGACGGCACGAGGCGTGGGGAGCCAGCGGATGCTGCCCAGGGGCGAGCTGACTGTGGTAATAGGACCCTTCACTCGGCGTTGCCAGCTCCAGGGAAATGGGCTCCAGAGGAGCGCTACCCTGGAGGAAGCGGAGACTCTCGCCTCTGCTCACCCGGGCTCCGGGCTGCACGCTGCCCACGTCTGAATGTCTGGAGTCCTCTACCCCTCGCTCCCCCAGTCACAATGCAATCAAACCTCTTCGAGACTCCAGCGTTTTCCTTTCCTGTTTCTCACAATCCTGCCGCGCGTGCCAGCCCCTCTCTGGAATGTTCTCCTCGTTGGTCCCTGGTTAAGGACCGCTCGCCCGGTGCTGAAGGGCACACCTTCAGAAAAGACTTCCCTGGCCGCCCAGGGTTCCGCCCTGAACGTCTACCCAACCCCTGCCCGGCGCGCGACAGCAGCGGTTTTGCTTTGTGATGAGGTATTAACTGCCTTTTCTCGTGGAACAGCTGTCTCCTGGCTCTGCAGGCCGGCGCAGGGCAGCACTGCCCGCCCGTGCGGCCGCTCTCCTGGGCACTCGGGGTGATCAGCGTGTCTTTCTGAACACATCAGCGATGAACGCAGGGACTTGAACTCGAACCTGTCCTCCTGCCCCGGGCTCACACCGCCAACCGTGGCTCTTCTCCGTGTCATCAGGCCCCAGGGCATCTCATTCTAGAGTCTTCCAGCACACGCTCCCTCTTCCACGTCTGTTTCACACGTGACAGCCGGCTGCCCCGCGGAATCCCCTGTGGCCTGGGGGCGTGCAGACCCCGGGCTGCGCCTGGGCCGGTCCAGCTTCTCCTAGGAGACCATTGCAGCCAGGTGTCTCCCTGAATGCCCCGTGGGTGTGTGACACGGGCGTCTTCTGCCACCTCTTCCTGAAGCACCTCCTTTTGGGAAACCGACCTCGTGGTTCTCGTGGGGCCGCCGGCACAGCACTCTCTTCAGGGGCCTGAGCTGCCCCCATTGGCAGCCTGGGCAGGTGTCCAGGCAAGTGACTGGAACTCAGCCAGTCGGAGTCGGTCCCGGGGGGTCCTGTGATCTCTCCTAATGACCCTGAGGCCAGGCTTCCAGGCAGGGGACAGGCCCTTCCGGAAGGAAAAGCCGTTTCACCCAGGGGAGCAGACAACGGGACAGAGGCCCTTAAAACGTCAGCGGCGAGTGGCCGCCGCGTGTCCAGGCATCGTGTTGCTTCCCTAGAGAGTTAGCCTTCTGACAGGACATGCAGGCGGGGTGATGAGGCTCCCAGAGCGGCAGGCCCGGGCCTACCGCTGCCTCGTGCTGGAGCCAGCAGTGCTCCCACGCCGGGCTCTGCTGATGTCGGAATCCCGGCGACCCCTGCCAGCTGCTGGGGAGTGTGCCTGCCGCTCCTCTTGGGAAACCCCTGCCGGGGACCTGGCTTCCCCAGGAGAGCGCCAGCCTCCTCGGAGCAGCCTGTACGGGTGGTGGGCAGGGTGGGCACATGCCCGGCTCAGGGGACGCGGGGCAAGCCCAGGACCCAGTGCCAAGGTCTTGGATGCCACCTCCCCCGCCCGCCCCAGGGCAGATGCGAGCCTGGCCCGAGGGGAACCTGCTGTCAGGAATTCCTGGGGAACAAAGGGTTGCCTTCATAAAAGAGAAAGTCCCTTCTCCCAACACCATGCCTCTGAAGACACCAGTTAAACAAGCAGTGGCAAAGCACACCTTTTCTGAGGAAGCAGTTGAGAAAAATCCCCTTTGTCTCTCTCCCTGGCACAGGCGCCCCCGGGGGAAGCCCGGGCACAGGGAGGGTCCCTGGGTGCTAGCGAAGGCCAGAGTTGTTGCTGTCCCCTCTCAAGTGGCGCCCGCTCCGGGATCCCTGAGCTTTGGACAGAGGCCTGCAAGCGTCCTGGAGCGGGGCCGGGGGCTCTCTCCAGGGCAGGAAGCCCCCTTTGTGCCTGATTTCTCACATCAGGATGTGGAGGAAGCGCAGGCTGCCACATCCCCTCGGACAAGAAACGCGCTCACTTTCAACGCCACGCTTGTTCTCCGTCAATGGGCTGCATTGTGGCCGCAAATTCCGCGGCTCTGGGACTTGATTCTGTGCCCTGGCCAGAATCAAAACCAGGGGCTGGCGCGTCCATCCCCTTCCTCAGCGTGGCGGGGCCTCCACCATGTCTTGCTCGAGGAGTGTCCTCTGCTTCCCACCTTGGAGGGACACCACCTTGCCCTGTAATCACGAATGTCCCCACTGGACGCTCCCCATTCAAGTGCAGGACCGAGGTCAGCTTGTAGTCATCCCTGGGGGCCACCTCTGGAGGGACACTTGCTTTTCGAAATCAGGTTTTACTGGAACACAGCCACGCCGGCTCGACCTTCCGACGGCAGAGCTGAGTGGGGCCACAGAGAAGCTAGGACCCATGAAGCAGCGTTTTTGTTCTCCGCCTCTTTAAAGAAAAGCTTTGCTTTCTTAGTCCAGGTCCAAGGTCGCTGCAGAGAATGGAACCTTTGGGATTTCAGTCCTTAGCTCAGTGCTTTCCTTCAGTTGACCTGTATTTCCCGAGTGGCGTCTACCAGGAGCCAGGCTCTGAGCTGGTTGCTTGTGTGGTGATGGGTCAGGCAGACCCCGGCCTGGTCTCCAGGGAAGCAGAGGAGATGGCAGCTCACGCTCAGAGTTACGTCTGTGCTCGGGGTGACAGAGGAGGGAGTGTGGCGCGTACCTGGCCCGGGGAGCAAGGCATGGGAATAACTTCTCCACGTGTTACCCTCCAAGGCCGTTTCGCTCGCGTCCATTTGTGAGTCAGATCCATGGAAGGTGGAGGGGATGCAAGAAAGAAATCAGAGGTTACCCAGCTGAGGAGGACAGTGGACATCTGTCCCCAGACACCATCTCGGCTATCCCAGGCAAAGACAGGGCTTCACAGGGAAGCGGTGCAAAGCGGGTGAGGGGTGAGGGGTGCGTGTTTTCAAGTGTTCATTAGTTACCCTCTGTTCTGCTTCATTCTGCATCTGTGATAAAACTGGTAAGTCAATTTTGTCTCAAGGAAAAAAGTATCTTTAAGGCTTTGGCCTTCTTCAAGCTGAGACCACGTGGACGCATTGACCAGGACTCAGGCTGGGGACAAGCAGAGGATGGAGACCCCTCCAGACAGACGGACGCAGCAGGGAAGAACCTGGCTCAGTCCAGGAGCGGGGCTGGGTGCTGAGAGGAGCATGAGAGACGGGCTTCAGGAAGGGGCAGCCTGTGTCCCCGGATGTACACGGGCCTTCGGGCCACCGTGACTGGTTGGTGAGAGCCTGGGACAGCTCCTCCTCCCTCAAGACACGGAGGATTCCCTGCTCCCTGCACAAAGCACAGTGGAAATTCACACCCACGGACGTGTCCTTCCCAAGTGTTGTCTGACTTGGTCGCCGTTAGCCCCGTGTGGCTCTTTACGTTGAACGTAAAAGGTAAGATACGCAGGTCCTTGATCACACTGGCCATACGCAAGTGCCTGGCAGACCAGGCGCCACCTGAGCGGTGTGGAAGGAGTGCACCATCGCTGGCCACGCCAGCCTAGCGGGGGCCTGGCCCCATCGTCCATCAGCTGTCGCCCTGTGAGCCCTGGTCTTTCAGCCGGAAAGCAAGGGGTCTGGGCTTTGGGATTAAGGCTCTTCATTACCAAATTGTTTAATTTCTCTGGGCCTCAGAGTTGATATCTGTCCAGTAGGCCCAGGACAGTATTTGGTACCTGGTGGCCCTCTCGAAATGGAAACAGAACTAATGTTAACTTTTGAAGTCGGCTCGAACAAGTTAAAAAATCTCCCAGGCGGCCCAGAGGATCCCGGTTAGGGGTGGTTTGGCTTATTTTTAGCCTGTTTGAGGATTACCTAACCTCCGGCTGAGCTCTGCAATCCCCTTGCTTGTTTCTAAGATTCCCCCTTTTGTCCTTACACTGTTCCTCTCTCCTCCCTCCCTCCCTCCGTCCTCCATCTCTCTCTGTCCCTCCAGGCAGGCCTCCGTTGGTGTGTGTCCCAAAGCCCCGTCCAAACTCACTTAAGGAAACATAAAACTGTAAATGTCTGATTGGGTAGCAATAATCGAAGGGACCCTCAAAGATCCAGCTTGAGGAAATCTGGTTTCCAGCCTCAAGAATGGAAACCAGACCCGGTTTTTCTCCCCTCATGTCCATCTTTCCATCTGACACGATGGCTGTCTGCAGCCTGAGCAACGTGTGCTTCCAGATCCAGAACTAGAAACATGAAGAACCTTCCAGAAGCCCCGTGACAACCTCCATGAGTCAGCGGGTGCTTCTCCCTGAACCCAGGGAGCCGACTGACTTGGATTTCGCTTGTTCCCTGTGGGCTCAACAAGAAAACTTAAGAAGCAAATGAAATTGAGGCGCAGAGGAACCCTCAGATGCTGGGCATGCCCTGGCCAGTCCGCTTAGCACCCGGCTGACAGGTCAGCTCCGGGCTGGCTGACCCTTCTCCCCGTGGCCCATGGCTCGTGGCCCGTGGCTTGCCCTCCCTCCTGGCCCCAGTCCCGGGCAGGGAGAGGAGTGAAATTAGCTGTCCATTGTTATTGGGACACTTCCTGAGAGCAACAAAGGGCCTTTCACAGGAGAGAGCAAAGCAAGTAGATGCGGGAGGACCTGGAAGTCACAGAATTTGGTTGTTGAAGTGCCAAATGGAAAACGCCCAGCAGGTCTTGTTCAGAGTTTGGCGCTAAGACAGACAACGCTCTTTAAAAACAGCCATATATGGCTAGCATTTCAGGGACACCTTTTGGAGTGAAGGACACTGGGGTGGGTACCCAGGAACTGAAAGGCTATGGAAGGTTCTAGAACACCAGTGAAGGAGGGGAGCCAAATTCTCCCCCTGGTTTCGCCCTCCCAGGGGCTGGATGTACCCCATTATGACCCAGGGGAATGGAGGCACCGAGACTGGGCCTGGGCTCCAGCCCTCGCTCTGTCACTGAGACCCCGTTCGAAGAAGGCTCCAGGCAGAGGGGGCATCGAGTGACAAACTGGAGGGAGGGGACGCAGAACCAAAGGACTGAAGCAGCAGGCTGTGGCGGGGGATGGGCTGGGACCAAGAAGGATTCCGGAACCGAAGAGCAGAGGTTCGCCATGATTCCAGGCCCCTGGAGCCACTGGCAGGAGCAAAGGCAAAGGCGTGTACAAGTGACCATAGGCTAGGTGGCTGAAAGAGGGACATGTGCTCTCACCCGGGAGCTGGGGCCCTGAAATCAAGGGGTCCTCAGAGCTGATGGCCCCAGGGCAGGCGCCTCCTGCCTCTCCAGCCTGGGCGGGAGGTGAGAGGGCGGCATCCCCTGCTGCTCCTCCTTTGACTTCTTCACTGGATCTCTGCCGCCCTCCACCTGCGTGCGGTCACCGTGTCCTCTCCTCTCTCACGAGCCCTTGTCAAGGGTGTTAGAGCCACCCTCGTCCAGTGTCCTTTAAGCTCAGACTCTACCGCCACGTGAGGTCACCTGTGGAACTTCTGGGTAGACATGAATTTGGGGTACGCTCTCTGGTTCAGGCTTTCCCCGTGGCACAAAGTGGGGACTGGCAGTGGGGGACTGATTGAGGAGGCCAGGGCGGAGGCAGGAGGGATGTGCAGGAGAGCGGGGCAGGAGGGCTCTGTGGGGTGCGGAAGGCATGCAGCCCAAAGATGCTTCGGAAGCAGAAGCCACCAGACTTGGAGGGGCACAGGGCAGAGTGAGGGGGTGATGTTAAGAATACCCCGACTTCTACGTGACTTGTCAGCAGGACCATCAGAGAACCCAATCTGGGGAGACCCCGGATAGAAGGAAATGGACATGAGGGATGAAAGAAAAATATTTCAGAAGAGAAAGAAGGCAGCCGGGCTGTGGACACCGCACGGGATTTGCCCAGAAAACACTTCAGAACCTGGCTCAGCATGTGGGCGGCAGAGAAGCCACCGACGGCCTGGCGATAGCCGAAATGACCCTCCCAGTGAGCTCACCCTTCAATTAGCTCCCTCCTGTGCTCACCCAGCCCCAGCGGGATCGCTGAAGGCAGCACCTCTTGGCTTTATTCTGGGACCACGGATGCTGAGTGACACCTGCCTCATCCTTCCCCCCGTCTGGGGGCACAGGGGCCGGGGTAGGCAGTCAGAGTCCTCCTCTCTGACCTAAAATCCTGGGAAGGGTCCTCCACTCCTGCTCCATGAATCCGGAGCCCGACTGTGCCAGAGGGTCTGTCCTGTCCTGGACACAGACTCGGTGGTCTAAAAAAACAATATTTACCCTCTGGAGGTCACAGCATCAGTGTCGCTGAGTTGGAGTGACATCCACAGGCCTGTGTTCCCTCCGGGGTCTGGGGGGCCTTGCTACCTCTTGCAGAGTCCTTGTTCTAGCTGTGGCCACGCCACCCCAGTCCTCGAGGACAGCGCCTTCGCGCACCCCTCTGCTTCTGTGCACGTGATTGCATTAGGGCTCCCTGTCTGAAGGTCCCTGTTTTAATCACTTCTGCAGAGATCCCTTTCCTTATCAAGTCCCGTTTATAGCTCCAGGGCCTGGTGTCTTGGGGGCCTTTATTCTGCCTACCACAACTCCTTCATGTAAGTTTGTACTCTCTGTGCCTCAGTTTCCTTAGATGTAAATAGCAGAGACTCTGCTTTTAATAAAAGACCACCCAACCTTTAGTTGACCACAAGTTCATTCAAATCAAGACCACATTTCCCAGGCTCTCGGCAGCCCAGAGAACATGCGTCTAAGTTCTAGCTGGTGGAAGAGAGGCAGAAGCTGGCGTGTGTTGTTTCTGGGCTGGGTCCTCTTCCCCTCTGCATTCCTTCCTGTTAGAAGCTGGTTGTGATGGCTGGAGAAATGTGGCAGCCATGCTGGACCTTGAGGCGAATTTGAAAGTGGAGCCCACCGGTGGGTTCTTAGGAAGACTGAATAAGAGGAGCATTGAGAACAGGACCTGGCACATGAAATATCTTCCGTGAGTACTTCTCTCCCTCGCTCTCTGCCCTCATCGTCCCTACTCCTCACCAGCCCCCGTTTTTGTTGTCTTGGGCTCACAGGCATCCTTGACCTTGGCAGTCAGCCTCCAGCCTGCTGAGTGTTGAGGATCTTTGAGTGGCATGTCTCCACCAGCCACACCCTCAGCTTGCTTTTTGAGTCATTCCTGATTATTCATACAAACAACCAGTGACTTAAAGAAGCCACTGCACCTGGCACATGACACACCTTGTTTCCAAATGTCACAGTCATTCTTTTGTAAAACGAGCATATGATGGCAGTGTCTTCGCGGAAGCGCCAGCTCTCCTCCCGCCACGTGCCAGGTGAAGGCTGGGCTCAGGCCCCACAGCCCATGGCTGAGGGCACGGGTCCGAGGCTCCAGCTCCTCTGCTCTCGCCAGGAGGGCATGGCCTGGTCCTGCCGCGGTGGTTTATGGAGCCGCCAGGCCAGCCCTGAGCTGATCCCTGGAGGGAAGACAGAGGGGAAAGCTTCCTCCTGGGAGCTTCCTGGGGAAGGAAGAGGAAACTGAGTCATGAAGAGTGGAGTGGCATGTGCAGAGGGAGGAGGGAGCGCGCTTTTGGGGGGCGGGAGTTGGGGAGTGCTGGAGAATCAGCAAGTGGACTGTCCATCCTGGGGTGGGTGAGGGTTTGGAGTCCTCCTAATTAGAGATCTGCGTGCTTCTTTCCTTTTCATCCCCCAAATGCATTTTTCTGTCTCTTCTTTAAAGAGGAGGAAGGAAAGAAGAAAAGAAAGGAGGGAGAGAGGGAGGGGATGAAAAAACATTTTTATTCGTTTAGCTGTTCAATTTTGTGTTTTCACCCCCACACAGGTCTCAACCCAGGGTTGCTAGGCTGCGTGTGAGCCGCACACCAGGTCCCAGCACTGGAGCCAGCAGCGTGAGCCCCTCTGAAAGCGTCTGTCTCTGGACGTCACTGCACATACGGATGGGGAGAAAACGTGGGTGATACAGAATCACCAAGCACACCTTCCACCAAAGCGGTCACGGCTGTGGCTTGATTAGCACCCTGGCTCCCTCTTCCCGGGTCTTCTGCTGCCTGCCTTCCACGCACACACGCCCGCTGACGCAGGGTCAGCGCACAAAGCGCCTGGTTGAATGAGTGAGTGAATGAATGAGTGAGTGAGTGAATAAATGAATGAATAAGTCATAAAACAAAAGGATGAAGGAAGGGAAAAAGAAAGGAAGAAGGGAAAGAGGGAGGGAGGGAGGGCAGAAAGAAGGAAGGAAGGAAGGCAGGCTGGCTGACTCTGGCATCAGAAAAGCCACTCTGGCCCCCAGCAGGCAGAGCTTCTCTGGGTGGGAGAGCAAGCGGGAGCGGTGAGGTCTGGGGTAAAGGAATGTGCTGTCATCCAGAGGGACAGCCACTGTCCCACTTCCACTCACCTGTCTCGCCTATTGGGTGAAAAATCTGAAATGACTTCCGCATACCCATATCCACGGTGAGCTGCCCTATCGGATCTTCTCTGGCCTGCAAAAGTGCTACGCCCGTGTGATCACCATTGTCAAACTCAGTAGGGAGTTCCTCCCCATCAAACTGCTGAGGATGCAGCCTTGCGGCTCAGGCGGCTGAGACACGGCGTGTGGACCATGTAAAGCCCAGGGGTGAAAAACCAAACAATAAACAACTAATTAACTAAAAACGCGTCTTCTCTTTTTGGAAAGAAACTAGCACCAGTGTGCACCCTGGTGGCCTAGCAGATAAGGCCACTGAACATAGGCCACATCCATCCCAAGGACCTGGGTTCGCATCCCGGAGGGAACAACCAAGATACACTACTAAATAAAATGCCTGAAGAGCTTCTTCCTCCTCTCTCCTCCTGCCTGGCTGCTCGCCTTCATTCCTGCGGCACCTGTCCTTAGCAAACAAAACCAAAACCAAAAAAACCGTTGACCACAGATTCACAGCGACGTCGCTGACAGCCACGAGTCCACTGCGTGTTCCACCGGGACACACCGGAGAGCCGGGTGTCCTCACGGCCCCCGTCTGCGGGCTCCGTCTCGGCTCCAGTCGCGGGCTGCACCCCCATGCCAGGCACCGGCAGTCCAGGGGCTGGGGACTGGGCTCGGCCACCACCTGCAGAAAGGGGTGGGGCTGACAAAAATGGAGGCTGGATCCCCCACCTGCAGACCCTGCCAGGAGCCTCATGCACAGGGATGTCTGCCCCAGGCGGTCCCAGACCCTCGCTCTCGTCCGGGCGTGAGTTCGTCAGGGCCGCTGCCGCACGCAATCGGATGCGCAGATGTCGAAAGTCAGCAAGGCGCTAAAGAGGCTTCTGGGCATCGAGGGGAGCAAGGCTTCTGGAGTAAAACAGCCCATCACCCAGAGATGGTTCTGCAGGGGTGGCTGTCAGGGGGCCCTGGTGGCCAGGGACCTGCCAGGGCCTCACCCCGGCCACCCCAGCAGGGGTGTGGGGCCCCCTTCTCCAAGCACAGCCTTCACGCCTGACATGGTGTAGTGACCCCGGGTGCCGGGGAATTCTCCAGTCGCTGCCCGCCCTGAGCAAAGGAGCCGCTGTCTCAGAAACAGGGATGGCAGGGGTGAAGGGCCCGTGTGACAGTGGTCATCTGTCCAGGGACTATGCTGATTGACTGTGGGGAAAATCAGAGCACCACTCCTCACGCGACCTCCCACTGACCCTCCCTGGTAGCTGTGCCCATTATACAGATGAGGAGACTGAGTCTGGAGTGGCGCAGAGGCTCAGAGGGCTCCCAGAGACTGAGCATGCAGCTGAGGGTCACGCCAGGATGGCCTGGTTCAAAGTCAAGTCCCTCCTGAGGGCATTTCCAGGCCCGCCAAGGCTAGCCTGCCCCGCTGCCGTCTCTTTAGGGGACATTGCTCAGCCGTGGTAGAGACACACCAGCCTCAGGAAACGCTGGGCCAGTTAGAACCTGAGGACTGCGGGTGTGACTCCATCCACGGGGGTGCTTCTGAGTGCCGGGTCTGCACCACTGCCCGGCGCAGACCCGCAGAGCCGCCCTGTCTGCGGACACTAAGACAGACGGTGAGACCACTGCTTCGTGATGAGTGCCTGCCAGGGAGGCCCAAGGGGCGTGGGGAAGAGACTGACACTTTATGGAGCTTATTTGTCTCAAAACGGATTTTCTTTTCTTTTTTGTTTTTTAAGAAAACGTGCAGGCAGGAATGCAGGAGAGCAGAAGCCGGCAGGAGGAGAGAGGAGGAACGTAAGCTTTATTTATTTGTACACCTTAGCTGTCCCCCTGGGACATGAACCTGGGTCCCTTGAATGTACACGGACTATACCAGCTGAAGGTGGGTACCAGACTGCTATTCCACCAGGGCGCACCTGCGACGCAGGGGAGCTGATGATGAAAAGGGGTCTCCTCTGTTAGGGTGTCAGGAGGGCGCCGAGCGGGGCTCCGGGTGCTTCTAAATGGGCGCTATGACCTAGTCGGGTCAGCCAGGGAGGGCGGGCTGCACTGTGCCCCAAAGCAGAGGAGGGTACCCAGGCTCAAATGGAGGGAACCGTGTCCAGGCAGAGGCTCAGCAGGTGCAAAGGCAGCAGGGGAGGGAGGGCAGGAGTGTCACAAACACGCAAAGGCCAGAGTGACCGTGCGGTGAGCGCAGTGGGCTGGCCAGTGGGAAGAGGAGCTGACGAGGGACTGGCCGGAGAGCTTCAATCTGGACGAGCATCCCAGGGCTTCACAGAGTCAGATTTCCGTCCTGGACTAGAGGTGATGATGGGTTTCCTCCTCTGCTGTCCCCACTGCCCCCGGAACCTGCCGGAACCGAGGAGCACGAAGGTTCCCTGATGCATCTTCCATCTGAGTCCTGCCAGTCCCCTCGCCCTTTCCAACAGCGCCTCATCTGCAGAGCGCAGGGGGCTCCTAGCAGCCTTATGTAACAGCGGGACCTCCCTTGAGGCAGGAAAAGGGGGCTCCCGTCAGTCCCTCGGCGTATGCCTTGATCCGACACACAGATGTCAGAACAGGAGGCTGGAAGGGGCTGCCACTTCTGCGGTTCAGTCGGGTCCTGTGGGAAGCCATCAAGCAGCTCACCATCTGCAGGAGGGAGAGAGGGGACAGAGGACACAAGGGGCTGTGTGGCAGAGCTCACAGGTGCCCTCCCACAGCCCACCTAGGCTGCAGCGCCAGAGATGGCACGCCCTCCTGCCCACGGCCCTGCATTCTGCGGGGCCTCCGTTGACCAGAGAGGGGGTGTCATGGGCCACAGGGCTGTGGTGGGAAGGAGGCCTGGCAGACAATATTGCAGATGGCTTTTGGGGACAGTTAGTAGTCCTATATGTTTGATGACACCGTGCAAAAGCTGTCGAGCCTTTGCCCTTACTGCCGCTTGGGTGGTTCTGAGGCGACCCAGCCAACTGCCTTCCCCAGTGTTGCTCCTGACCTCAGAGAAGCTTCCAGAAGCCTCCAGAAGCCTGGCGGAGTGCCCTGAAGACAGTCTGTTCCGAGTCAAGGAGCACACAACCTCCCCCACAACGGCATGTTTTCAGACATTGTTTGGACGGACAGAGGACAGCCGATTTCTGCCCAAGCAGTCCTTTCCTCCGGTGTCCCGGGCACAGGGCTGAGCCAACTGCGTGTCCAGCTCTTTGTCTCAGACCGGCAGTCGATGGATGCAGACACCCAGGGCCCAGCTGGGCTCGCCTGCCCATGTCATCTCCGGGGTCCACGGCGCCTCCCGGGGTCCACGGCGCCTCCCGGGGCCACAGTAGCTGAAGTGAGAAGGGCTGCTTGGAAGCAGGACCATGAGTGGCCCCTGAATAGAGGTTTTTCTGTCCACTCCTATCAACTCCTTCTCACACACCCAGGGGGTGGGGAAACTGAGGCTGAGTGTCATCAGGTGTTGCCCAGGTCTGCACAGCAGGGAGGCGAGGTTCAGGTCTGCTGGCTGTTGTCACCCTGCTCCCCTCTTGAGAACCCGGTTGGACACCCCATGCAGGCTTGGTAAACCTGAGCCTTTGACCTAGTCCTTCCTCTGTCCAACGTCCAAGCCAGGCTCAGTCTGCAGGGCCACTGGCCTCCTGCACAGAGAAGGACTCGGGAAAGGACTGGGGATGAAGAAGACTGTGCCCTGGGCGCCTGAGTTTGGGAGGCTGAGTGGAGACAGAGCCTCGTTCTTCTGGAAAGAGCGACTTTCTGTGTGCCTGGTTTTCTGCCCGGTGCCGTCCCACATCCACCCCAGGGACACGGTTTCGCGTCCCAGGCCGGGGGACAAACTAAGATGAACAACCAAGTAAAAACACGTAACAGCTAAAATGAGCAACTAAATAAATTGCTTTTTTCTCATCTCTGTGATCAATCTATCAATTAATTTAATGAAGTGCTTTCCCCTCCTCTCTCTTCCTGCCTGCCTACTCGCCTTCATTCCTGCCGCCACAAAAAAGAAAAAGAGATGCGCCCTGGGGGAGCAGTGGCTGGGTCGGTCACCTCCGAAGACATACAGGCCACACACCCCTGGGCTCGAGTCCCGGGTCCCAGGGGAAGCCACCAGTGTGAACAAGTAAATAAAAATAAAACAAAGTGCTTCCTCCCCCTCTCTCTTCCTGCCTGCCTGCCTGCTCACCTTCATTCCAGCCTGCACCTTTCCTTCGAATAAAGAGGAGTGACTGCCAGGCACACAGCGGCTGCAGAGATGCCAGGCGCACCCCCACCCCTGCAGACTCCTCTGCCCCGGAGGCCAGGCCACTCCAGTCCCGCTGTCAGGGGCGTGCTCGCTACACTGCGAGGACTGGGAACCCAGCCCTGCGGAAGGACGTGTGGGATCCCCCTTTCATTCTCACTGTAGAAGCGTGGTGGTGAGTGTTGGGACAAATCGTGGCTCTGTGTGGTGCTGTGTTTTTCTGTTATTTCACTTCCACTCAGGGGTCTGCATTGCTGGGTTTGCACAAGAGCTGGACCGGCAGCTGCACTCCGTGCTGTCGGTTTGATCTCTCTCTCTGTGACGTGTCCTTTCGAGTCCCCAAGGAGGTGCTGATACAGCCTTAGAGCATCTGCCACAGCAGGGTCCCCCCTCCCGGAGCGGGTGTTCCGTGGGGCGCTTACAGGGGCCCGGCTGGAAACACAGCTCCCGCAGGTGCGGGGCCAGTGAGGGGGCTGGAGGGCCCCGCTGGTCAGTGAGACGAATGAAGACGTCGCGTCTTCTCTCTCTGTCTGTCTGCCTCCAGTGCCTTGCCGGTTTTCAAGGAGAGGCCACTAAGCTCAGCCTTTTGGAGACAGATGTTAGAGTCCTTTTCCACCAGGCTTTTTTAGTCACTTCTGGGCAGTTAGTAAATAGGGCCGGTTTGAAAACCCTAAAGAGACTACATTTCATCTCTGCAGCATTTTCCACAGGCTGTGTGCTGCCTTGTGACGTCCAGACACCCACTGGCCCACGTGTGCTGGGTGAGGGTTTAGGAAGAGGCCCGGGCTTGATCCTCTCATTCAGTCCCACCGCGCGGGGCACCCACACGTGCCAGCCCTCCCTGGGCTCTGGGGACCCGCTTCTTAGAGCACAGACAATGTGGGACTCGGGAGTCAACGAGGTTGTGCCACAGAACCGTAAAGTGGGGGCTACGGGGCGGGGGGCAGCACTGACGAGGTGGTCAGGGAGGGCTGCTCTGTGGAGGTGCCGGCTGAGCTCCGAGCCGTGTGGCCAGCAGGAGCCGGGGAAGATCCTTGGGTGCGCCTGCCAGCTGTTAGGATGGTGCCTGCAGAGGCCCCAAGGGAGGAACATCTCGGCCTGTTAGGAGAAAAGAATGGAGATAGAGGCGGGCAAAGAGGGGCCCAGGAGGCCACAGGGAGGCTTTCGGATTTTTTTTTAAAGGACAGGTACAGGCAGGAATGAAGGCAGTTTAGACAGGAAGAAGAGGAGGATAAAGCATATTTATTTTATTTTTATTTAGTTGTTCACACTGGTTGTTTCCCTCCCGGGCCTGGGACTCAAACCCAGGGGTGTGGCGCCTGAGCTCCCTAGGAGGCGACTGACCCAACCCCTACTCCACCTCGTGCATCAGATTTTTGAGTTTCTCAAACGTGCATTGGGAGTGCCATAATCTGATTTAAGATTTGAAAGATAGCTCTCTCTCTCGGAGGGCCCTGGGGGCTTAGGGGTGTAGCTCACCAGGAGCCATCCACGCATGTCCCAAGGGTCCTCATTCAAGAGCCGGGTGAGGGGGAACAGCCAAGATGAACAACTCAGTAAAATAAAATGAAAGCTTCCTCTTCCCCTCTCTCTCTGCCTGCCTGCTCGCCTTCATTGCTGCTGCACCTTAAAACATGGCCTGTAAGGGAACAGAAGTGGGAGCCTGGAGGCCAGGGACAAGGGGCAGCAGCTCAGTGTCACATGGATGGTGGGTGCGCTCGGCCGGTGGGGACAGTGTCCAGGGACAGGGAAACCCCCGCTGGACAGCTCTTCCCTGCCTGGAGCGTCCTCTCCCCCGCAAACCGTGTTTCTCTCACGCTAACATCACTGGCGGGCGACAGAGCCCTGTCTCTTGCCGGGTTCCCTGCTGGTGGGAAAACAGAGCCTCCCTGCCACACGAGATGGGGAGTTCAGACAGTGGTCAGAGTCTTCTTGTCACCATTTCTGTCATTTCCTCGTCATCCTTAGCTCAGGGACTCAGTCTCCAGGAGGAAACACATTCATTCATTCATTTCCACTTTGTCTTGTTCCGAAATGGTAGAATCTCTAAACAGACAAAACAGAGGGAGCCAGTGTGCGTGTGTGCGTGTGTGTGCGCGTGCGTGTGTGCGTGCGTGTGCGTGTGTGCGTGCGCGTGCGTGTGTGCGTGTGTGTGTGTGTGATTTAGTGAGCGCCTGTGAGAGGCCAGGCATTGGGTCTAAGCTCTCTCTTCCCACTCTCCTCGCCAGCGCTACAGGCAGCACACTTGCTATTTGCACTCTGGGGGCTACGGGTTATGAAACCCACCCGACTCACAGCTGACACGAGGCACCTGCCTCTCTGGCCACAGCTCCTACTCCCTGAGTGAACTGCTGTCTGTTGGACACCCACCAGCTGCCAGGCCAAGACTTGGTTTACTCATTGGGTTCTAGAAAAGGCAATTTTGGAGGATGAACTTTGTCTTCTGGGCCCAGTTAATTTTCAAGGCTCTAAAAACCAGAAGTCTTTCTTCCATCTCGGAGGCAATACCTTGGGCTGATGGGAAAAGGCTTCCTGCCGACATTGACCTGCCATTGTCTTCGCAAACATGGCGCCCTGGGCCACCGGAAGACCATCCCTAGTCAGAGGACCCCACCTCTCCACGCGGAGTCCAAGACAGTCGTCCCCGGGGTTGTGCTCCCAGCCCAGAGGCAGAGGAAACCTTGTGGATAGGAGCAGTGTTTTTCAAACCAAAGGGCATGACTCACGGCTCACGAGTCTATGTTTTCAGTGTGACAAGCAATGCAAGGAACGGAAAAGAATGGAAAACAGCGACATCCGCATAGGTCTCTAACATAAGGGGATACGGTTTTTGGAGGTTTATTGCCATTTATGCACCAGCTGCAGTGATGTTGAAGTCCTACCATCTGAGCAGGCTGCTGGAAGATCGCACATGTGGAGAGACACCCACACCACTCACGGGTCGTGCACGTGTCCACGGCAGCCTGTGCAGGGACCTGAAAGGAAGATCTCAGAGGGTCGGAATCAGCAGTCAGAGGCTCCTCCCTACCTGTCACACCCCTGCTTGGAGCATGGGGCTGGTGTTGTCAACAAGTGACCCAAGTAACTGTCCAGAATTACATCTTTCCACTGAAAGTAAGCAATGCTTCTGTTTATTTATTAAAGGAAAGGTGCAGCAGGAATGAAGGTGAGTAGGCAGGCAAGGCGAGAGAGGAGGGAGAAGTATTTTCACTTTAGTTGTTTATGTTGGTTGTACCTTCTGGACCCAGGATGCAAACGCGTGTCCTAGGGATGGATGTGGACTGTGTTCTGCCAGAGGAAGTGGACCTAACTACTACTCCACCAAAGCAGGCTGACAATGTTTTTTTTTTTTTTTTTTTTTTTAATAGTTTTTTATTGTAGTAATTATTCTACACACTAAAATAACTTCCTATGTATAGGTTCCCCATTTCTTAGATATATGTCAACACACCCTGCCCTCCTCCAAATCATCAAGTGTTCTTCTGCAGTGTCCAGTGGGTTCTGTCACCATGTGCCCCTGCCCACCCCATTCCCTTCTGGTCACCTCAGTTCTGTTGCAAATGTTTCAGGGTTGGTTCTGTTTCATCTGCTCCTTTGTTTTGTTTGTTCACCTTCCACCCGTGGGTGAGGTCATCTGGTTTGTGGTCTTTCTGCTTTTGACTTGTTTCACTGAGCATCATCCCCTCTGGTTCCATCATGTGGACTCACATGACAGGGTGTCATCTCTTCTCAGGCCTGTGCAGTGTCCATTGTGTGTATGGACCACATCTTCTCTGTCCATCATCTGAGGTTGGGCACTTAGGTGGTTTCCAGTTCTCAGCTGCTGTGAACAGGGCTGCAGTAAACATGGGGATGCATGCATCTCTGCGGAGGGGGCTTTTGTATCTTTTGGGTGGATGCCCAGAAGTGGGATGATGGGATCATATGGGATTTCCAGCTTCAACTTTTTGAGAAATCTCCACACTGTTTTCCATGAGGGCTGCACCAAATTGCACCCCCAACAATGAATTTTAATTCTGGGATCAGATTATCGTTTGACTTGATTCTGGACTGTTATCAATAGCGGTGGCTGCAGTGGCAGCAGCTGTCATACTGAGCACTGAAGAGCCACCAGGCATTTCCCGGTAGCATCTCCCGGCGATCCTGTGAGCGATGTTTCTATTTTTATTCCTCGTTTACAGAGGAAGAAGCGGAGGCCGATACGTGTGAACGCAGTTGCCGTGTGTGTGAGTTAGGAATCTGTTGGCTGCAAGAAACACAATGGAATGTCTTCTTTTAGGTAACTGACCGGGTAGCTGGCTTCAGGTACTACTGGATCAAGGAGCTCAAATGAACCCACAATCGACTTTGTCTCTTACTGCTGCTTTTGTCTGTGGCATTTTCTTCTCAGGCAGGCTCTTGCACGTGCTGGCAGCTGTGCCTACACTACCTGGGCAGATGGCTGCCGTCTTAACATCTCGCTTTTTTTGTTACTTGCAGCCAGAGTCCTGGTTTTCTCTGATTGGCCACATGTGACTGTGAGCTGGGGGCCCGGGCCAGCCCCGCCCACACCACCTGAGAGACGGGAGGAGTTGGTCCACGTAGGGATCACTGTTTCCACGCAGCCAGCCATCTCAAAACGTAGTGGCTTAACACCATAACTATTGGTTCAGCTTGTGATTCTTGTGTTGCAATTAGCTTGGACACAAGTGGGTAACTCTGGTCGCAGCTGGGCACCCTCGGGTCTCCCAGAGTCGCCTGCGGTTGGTCTCAGCAGGAAAGGGACACACCATTCCTCCTGCACACAGGAAGAGCTCCCCTTCTTTCCTGCTCGAGAAGGTGTTGAGAAGCTCAGAGACGGGGCAGCATCTTGTGATCAGGAGCCGAGCGCACAGAGAACCGCCCAGGAGACTGGGCATCTTGGATGTGCTCTCAGCTGGGAGAAGAGAACGCCCTTATCATTTCGGCCACTCTCAGACATGCACTCTCTCTTTTCCTGTTTTTTTTTTTTTTTTTTGAAGGAAAGGTGCAGGCAGGAGTGAAGGTGAGCAGAGGCCGGCAGGAGAGAGAGGAGGAGGAAGATGCACTTTATTTATTTTATTTAGTTCTTCATCTTGGTTATTTGCCCTGGATGTGAACTTGGACCCTTGGGATGTATGTGAGCTGTGCTCTCAGCTGAAGGCAGCTCACCAAACTGCTGCTTTACAAGGGCATGACGGGTAGTAGCTTCATGACAACACAAAGCATCCCCAGTTCAAGCCCCAGTCTCACCAGAGTCTGAAAACACAAGTCTGTGAACCATTCTATTCCTGCTGCTCTAGTTACTGGAGAATTAGATCCTCAGGCTTTATTCCGGGGCTCTCCTCCCTCTCAGGTCCAAGTACATGACTGGGTAGGACACTGATGACATTGGGTGATAATTCTTCCGTGGGGACATCCTGGCCTCTGTCAGCCGTGTCTCAGCATCCTTGGCCTCTGTGCACTCAATGCCAAGAGCACCTTTCTCCAAGCGCATCAACCCCCAAAATGCTCCGGGAGCGGCACCCGCCCCTGTGGAGAAGCCCTGGGTGGGAAGGATGATCTGGCAGCAGACGGAAGCCCCACCTAAGTTCTGAGACCCCTCACTCCTTCACAGCTCCAACCTGTGGCTTCCCGGCAAGATGGCCGCGCCCCAGTCCCACCCCGGCTGGAGGGCTGGCTCTCCTGGGCTCTCCCGGAACACAAACCCGCAGGAGAATTCTGGGCGCCCTCCACCCCGGCCCGCCATTCAGATCATTTCTTCACTCCTCGTAGACAGAAACAGGCCTGGGCCCAGAGGCTGGTGACGTCTGCAGACCTGGCTCCGACCGGCCATGGAGAGCAGGTTGGAAATTTTCGAAATAAGAGTTTTCCTTGCAAGAGTGCCATCAAGCCTGGAGTCAATGGGCATTTGGTGGGGAAAACAGGAAACCGTATTTTTGGTGGAGTGGCCTTCTCCATCCCCAAATTGGGCCTTAAGGATAAAGAGGCACAGTGTTTCTTTCTTTCTATTTATTTTTTTTTAAAGTAAAGGTACAGGTAGGAATGAAGGTGAGCAGGCAGGCAGACAGGAGGAGAGAGGAGGAAGCATCTTTATTTTATTGTTAGGTAGTTGTTCACACTGGTTGTTTTCCCTGGAGCTGTGACTTGAACCCCAGGGTATATGGTCTGTGCTCCTTCGGAGGCAACTGACCTAACAACTGCTTCACCAGGGTGGGCCCAGAGTGTTTCTAAGACCCTGTTTCCAGGAACGTTCTGGAGGAGGTGGGTGTTGCCAGCCAGGCTGCCTCTCCCGCTAGAGAGGGAGCACCAGGGGAACTGGGCGTGTCTGGGTTTCATTTCACATCTTGGAAAGGTTCCTGTGTTTCTGCTCTCAGTAAAGCCCACTGGCCTGGTGAGGACCTTCCCATCATCATAGAACAGTTTCCTATCAAGTAGGTCAGTCGTTGGCATCTGATTCATCGACACTGGGTGCAGCAGGAACAGTGTTGGTGAGAAATTCTTGCTGTCCAATAAGCTGGGGAGACTTTTCTTCCCCAACGTCTCCTTCCTTGGGAAAACAGGAAGTCACGAGGGGCCAAAAGAAGTGGCATTGGGCCTGGTTGGGTTGGACTCCAGCTCCACCCCACGCCCACCTGTGGGCTGGATGTCAGCCTGCCCAGCAAGCTCTCCAGCTCCGGACACCGGCGGTGGGTTAAGCCCGACAGCCAGCCCTCCTTTTTGGCCCGAACATTCTATTGCCAACAATGTCTCTTCTTATTCAGAAAGAAGGTTCCGTCTTGCCCTCATCTCTTCTGTGGGCGCGCTTAATCCTCGGAACACGATCAAAACTCAAGGTGTTTTTTCCTCCAACAAACTGAAAAAAGGAGGCTGATGCCAGAGGTTTCCAGCCAGCACTCAATAATATTCTTTCTTCCTGGCTCAGGGTTCAAAAGGAGCACTGTTTGACGATTCTTCTGCACAGGTTCCCGACCCAAGAAGTGTCATGAAGGTTATTTAATTGCAGGTGAATGGAAATCTGAAGCAAAATGGCTCAGATAAAGGAAGGACTATTTTGGTTCCCGTGGTTGAAAAGGGTAGGGGTTTCAGGCACAGCTGGATCCAGGGGCTAAGAGAAGTCATCTGTCATCGTTCTCTGTTTCTCGACTTTCCTTTCGTCTCTTGACTTCATCCTAGGGCAGGCGGTCCCTCCCATCATCAACTCCAGGATCTAATCCTATTACTGCAGAAACTACTTCATACCGAGACAAAATCTGAGTGTCTAACCTTGGTTCCCACAGACCACACTCGCACATGCACCTCTTGGAGTTTATGTTCTTGCAGTTTATTCACCTGTTCGCCAGGCTGCAGGCACACTGGCTCTCCTTGATCCTTCACCCAACAGGGCCTTTCTGTCTCAGGGTCTTTGCACAAGTGGCTCCTTCTCTCCTGGGTCTGCAGGTGGCGGCTGTCCCACCATTCGGGTCTCTGAACAGCTGGGTCATGCAGCCAGACCCCAAACCTGTGCAGATGCCTCTCACCTGAGCACACACCTGTGGCAGTGTCTTCCTATCCTTTTCTGTTAAACGGTTTCTGTCTTGGCTCAGCAGAATGCAAGGTTCCTGGTGCCAGGAATTCTGTTTTTCTGGTCGCCGGCATGGTTCCTCACCAGACTAGAGGTGTCACCTAGGAGGCCCTCCACACGCATGGGCAGACTCCGCGACGTGTGCGAGCAAGCTCATCAGTCAGGGCCCAGAGGAAAATGGAAAACACAAAGTTATTTTAATAGGAAGAATTTCATTTTTACAGGAAGGAAGGGAGGGAGGGAAGAACAGTTTGCATTTAGTTGTTTATTTTGTTCCCTGATCCCTCACCCCACCCTGGGTTGCAAACCCTGGTGCCTGGGCTTTGCGTGACCCACACGCCAGCTGTCTCCGTCACCTGAGCCACAGGGCTGCTCCTAAGAGCAAGAGCTTTACGCGAAGAGTTTATTGCAGAGAGTTAAGAACTAAAGAGACAACGGTGGCTGGTGGCTTAGCGGTCACATCTGAGACCCGGGGCCGGCACAGTCCACTACAGCCCGAGGGTCAGAGGAACAACGAAGATGAGCCACTAAATAAAATAACGGCTTCTTCCTCTCTCTTCCTGTGCTACTTACTTGCCTTCTCCCCCACCTGCACTTTTCCTTTAAAATAAATAAATACAATTTTAAATTAAAATGCAATAAAGGAACAATGAATTAGTAACCCCAACAGCCGGTATAAATTTACAAAGTGGGAAAATGAAAGAGCATCGACTTAGCATGATCATTGACGTGACTGAAAAATCCTGGCTGAGTGATATGAATTACTCAGGAAAAACTAAAAGACTTTGGAAACCTAGAAACAGTGACCTCAATAGCCTTAAATTCCACGTAGAACATTCGGTTTTTGTGAACCAATTTTTAAAACGTTTTCCCTACAACAAGTAAAAAGCACATCAGACAAGAGGGAAACGGGCACATCCTTTTGAAATACACTTCTTTTTCAGAAGGGTTTCAGATTTACAGAAAGCATCTCCACGCAAGTGCAGAGCACTGCCATCCACCCTCCTCCTGGGTTCCCAGGTTGTGGACACATCAGGGCGCCTTATTCGTTATAACTGGCGAATTGCTATTGCACGTTAATAAACCAAGTGCAAACTTCATCTACATCTGCCCTTCCCCCCAGAGTCCTATTTCTGACCCAGGTCCCACTCAGGACGCCATGTGTGCGTGGTCACCCCGGCTCCTGAGCCCCATCTCGGGGGCGCGGTGAGTTGGTCAGACTTGAGAGTTTTGAGGGCTGGTCAGGCGTTCTGGAGAATGTCCTCACGTGGGATTTACCTGCTGCTCTGCTCCCAGGCAGGTCGGGGTGACGGGTTTAGAGGCTGCGCAATAGAGGCAAAGTGTCTTCCTCATAGTGTCAGCCTGACTTCACTGATGACAGTGACCAAGACAGCTGTGGAAGTGCCCACTTTCTCCATGGTACCTTTCAAAGTCACCTTGCTTGTCTCTCCTCCTTGTCACCTGTTTTGTAGTTGGTCTAGAGTGCCCATGACAGGATTCTAAGCCTGCATTTCAGACAAGAAAGGAAAATGGAAGGTCAATTGATTTAAACACCCTGAGAGTGGGGTTCTTTTGTTCATTTGTTTGTTTTTTTTAAAGGAAATCAGGAAGACCTCTTTTAAAGGTGCAGCAGGAATAAAAGTGGGCCAGCAAGCAGGCAGGAAGACAGAGACGGAAGGAGCATCTTTATTTTATCTAGTTGTACATCTTCATTGTTCCCTCGGCCCCTGAGACACGAATCTGGGTCCTTGGGAGATACAGGGACCATGCTCTCTGCTACTCCACCAGGGCACACCTGATTTATTTGTATTTCAAATCTCTTTTTCAAAATTTGTGGTTTCCTCAAGGGAAGAGAGCATTTTGTCCAAAACCCCTTTGCCCTCAAATACAGCATCTGCAATGAGGTGTTTTTTTTCTTTCCATGGAGAAAACAATCCTATTTGAACAGCTTATCAAAAAAAAACAGATTTCGCTCAAGGTTTCCAAATTCCTTGCATTGATGGGGGCGAGATGATTTGGGGGAAGAGCAATCTAGAGGACTGGAGACTCCTGAGTTCTCTTGGGGACACAGCGAGTGGACGTGAGAAATAAATGAGTGCCTAAAGAAACTGGTCTTTAAGCCTTTTAACAATGGAAATGGAACTTTTCCTTTCAAATGAACCAACAAAAATCCCACATCCCTTTCTGTGCTCCTGACAACCTGACATTGTTTGGCTCCCCCCCCTCCCCCCAGCAATTCTGGCTCAAAATAAAACATTTACAGTCTTCACTTAGGGCAGCCAATCTTTTCCCTCCGCTTGCTGCAGCTGCCAAATAATACTTGTCTTCAAAAGGCTCTTGAGGCACAAGGAAGGATGAAGGACAGCACTGTTGGGAGGGCGTGTTGGAGAGAGGAAACCCTTGTGCATTTCTGTGTAGCTGGGTCGTTCCTGGAAAGGTGGATTCTGTTCCTAGGAACTTCATATGCTAGTGCTGAGGCCGCCGGTTTGTTTCTCTGGGTAGCTAGGAAGCTCCCGGGTCGAGGACGGGATGCCACATGTCGCCCCTTTACATGATAATATTCTACAGGTGACCACACAGCCATGGTCCACCTTTGAAATGCTCAAAGCAACCTAAGCAAAATGATCATCCGATGACCCGCAAATCCAAGGAGGGGTCAGATAAGCAAGGCCCCAGAAGGACGGCAGTGCCCCTGCATCTGTGCGTGACTGCAGTCTGGGGCGTCAGCAAGACCACGTGCAAGGCCGAGCCTCCCCAGCGGGACACAGGTTGGCCGTGAAGCGCTCGATGGCCAGATGAAGCCTGGCAGGGGACGGCTTCCATTGGCTCGGCTTGTTCACGTGACCGTCGTCGGCCCAAGGCATTGGTCCAACTGGAAACCAGGACCTCCCACCGGAACCCCGTGGTCGATGACGTCCTGACTTTGATCCCAGCTTGAAAGGAAGGTGAGAGGGGTTAAAAATCGTTTCTATAGACGTTTTCTCCAGCCAGCTTTTTTCTAATTGCACTCAAGAAACAGGAAAACATCTTTATTTGATCTTTATTTGATCTTGTGTCAAGTTAAGAAAGTGAGCCGGCGCTTCCCGGTCTTTAGATGGTTGTCGCCATTAACTTGTATTTTGTTGGCGTGCAAATGTGTTTTAAATCACAAACGGCCCGGCTTGCGTCGTTAGAGCCTGGACGAGAAGGACACCGTGGGGCCAGCCGCTTACAAAATGCTGCTGAAACAACGCACTGACCCTTCGGTGCAAAATCTGACCACAGGCTATACACACGCACACATTTTTTTAAGGAAGGAAGGAAGGGAGAAGAGGAAGAGAGGGAGGGAGGGAGAGAGAAAGAAGCGATTTCTTTTTTGGTTGCTTCCCCCTTGTCTGGGTCTCAAACCTGGGTACTTGGGCTTCACCTGGTCTGCGCGCCAGCTGCAGGCTTAGTGTCTGAATCACCAGGCACGGCAAGTTGGCAAGTCTTCGCCAATGTAGATGTAATGCATTTGCAGGAGACTTTAAACATGTGCATTGCTTTCACACCCTGCCAGCTCTGGCAGCTGAGACACTGGTGCAGACCACGTTCAAGCCCAGGGACGTGGGTTCACGACCCAGGGTCAGGGTGAGAAACCAAGATGAAGCAAATGAAAAAACGTTTCTGCCTCTTCTCTCTTCCTGCCTGTGTGTGCTCATTAATGTCTGCCTCCCCCTTTTAAAAACAAACACAAAACAATAATAAAATATGTTCTCTGGGACACTGAATGTGCTCTGCTGACCATCAGTTTGGGGAGAAGTATGCCTTCCAACCCCAAGTTCAGATCCAATGAAAAGGTGCACCCGGCTGACCGCCAGATGTTTCCTCTCTCGGTGCAGTGTCTCAGGCGGGGTTCAGTTTTCGGAAGAAAGTGGGCAGATCAAAAAGTTAACGTGCACACCCTGACCTAATAAGCAGCAAACAGAAAGGTTCAGTTGTTTCTATGTCTGACATTTTTTCAGTTTAGCTCCTGGAGGGAAAAGTCAAAGGTCTTGGTTTGTGGCTACCATCTTACCAGATGTCCTTCCCCGGAATCCCACCCTGTCACATACTGTTAATTGTGGGTATTCCTCCTTCCAGGGGTCACCCTCTGCTTCCTCAGGACCCTGGACTTGGCTTTGTAGGAGACTGGACTGACCTTTGAGTACTTAGCTAATCTTCAAATCTGTAAACTTCTTTCAAATGGACTTGGGATATTGCTAACCAGCTATGTTGACAGAGAGCTCATTGAAGGGTCGTAACATGTTTTTGTCTTTGCTTGCCAACTTTGGTGACTCCTGAAAGAGGTTTAGGGCTCTCAGAAGAGACCATTGAAAATGATCGGGAACCGTGGCCCCTTGGTCACCCTCGCCCCTCCCCTCCCCTCAGTCTGCACAGGCTCAGAACCGGTCTCTTCCACCAAGCACGGGGCCGTGGGCTTTCTTGCTGGTGCTGTGCCTGCAGACTCTCCCCAGCCTGTGGAGACACTGTGAGGTTCACAGGCGGGGGAATCCCAGGTGCAGAACTGTGTGGAACATATCACCCCATATTTTAGAAATATGCTCATATCCAATGATCTCTATCTGGGTGTTTCTGCTTATGTCCCTGCTTGGATTCCCTGATCTCTATAGTTCTACCATAGATGTTCTAAAAATACGGGGAATTCCATCAAATGTGCTAATTCACTGCACGCACCCTGAGGAGGAAGAAATCCCTGGCTGCATCTGTTGCACATGGACGTTGATCCGCTCTCCATCTCCATACCTGAGCCACACCTCATCCGGCAGCCGTGCATTCCCACCCTTTCCGTAGGCACCCAGGCAGGCTGCACACGCCCGCCTGCTCACAGTAGTTCGTGCATGACCGATGGGATTTTCGAGTCTTTCCGAACACACCCAGTTTTCTATAGGCCTTGACTGAGAACCCAGGGTGCTTCTTGGGGAGATCAGCTGATTCCTGGGGAGACAACCATGAAGGAGACGGACGAGGCCCAGACCTGCACAGAACTCACATCGAGTGGGAGTTTTCAGCTTGGCACGGCCGGGATTCAAACCCAGACTTGTCAGGCTGCGAGAGCCTTGCATCCTGAGCTAATTTGTCCTCACCAGACACCAGCACCAAAGTTGACAAGACATCTCGAAACCACGGGGCAGATGGAAAATATGGCAGAAATACAGGAAATAATTAGAGGTTAACAAGACATTTCCTGCGCGTTCCCTGTGTGGTCTGCCTCTCTGATCTTGGCTAGGTAATGTGGCCCAGGGACAGGCCCCTGTGCGGGCAGAAGATCAGAGGCAGTAAGAGTGCCCAGCATTGACGGGGCATGTTTTGCTCTCTCAGGTACAGTGCTCAACAGCGCACATGCTGCACTGAGTCCCCAGCACCCCAGAGGGAGTGGCTATCATTCTGGCCATTTTACAGGTGAGTAAACTGAGGACCAGAAGAGTCTGGTCGCCTAAGCCCATACAGATTTTCACTGGCACGGGCAGGGTTCCAAAGGCTTTCAGCAAAGGCGATTCTATAGCGGACTAACCGGAGCGGTCAAGAGGTTAATTCACTTGGCTTGCAAGTTGCTGCGAATGCAAATGCAAGAGGCGATGAGTGCTCGGTATGTAGACTGGAAATCCATGTGACTTCGGTGGGTTGGGAGGGACTGGTGCTGCGAGGGCCCTGCAGCTTCAAGAGGAGAACCAGCGGCACAAGAACAGTCAGGAGGTGCGGGGACGGGAGAGCAGCCCCAGGGGTCCTAGGTCACCGCCACCATCACCCAACTGCTCCTTGTAAACCACGCCCACAATGCACGGCCATTAACGCATGCGCACAACTACCATCACTAGTGCATGCGCACAACGCCTGTGGTGTTTCTACCTAGCTCCCCGCCCCCAATTCTTGTCATTTATTTGTTTATTTTTACCCCGACCCTGGGTCTCCTACCTGGGTCCATAGGCTTTACAGGGCCTGCATGTTAGCTGTCTTAGCCGCCTGAGCTGCAGGGACCTGCCTAAAGCTAGGATTCTTGACATGACTTTTTGGACCCTGGGTGCCTGTAAGGTCGCTGCACGTTTTCTTTGCCGAGTGACTCACTGACGGAGCGAGGATTTGTTGGCTGCGTGGTCCTCCACGATGGTTGTTTCATACAACGTCTTGTTATCACCAGGATGAGACAGAAACAATCCTGGCTAAAGCTGAACGGACACCGTGGTCGAGGACCTGCTTTTGCGGCAGAAAGACGCCACTACCAAGAACCTATGACGACGCTCCCTGAGGACCCGGCACCTGGCAGGTGCAGCCAGGACCCTTTCCTGCCTCGGGGGTCAAACACACGCCGTGGCTGCAGCTCCAGCTCAGGGCCGGCGGGGTGTTCAGGTCCAACAGGGACCTCCCATCAGGACCTGCGCTGCGGGTTCTGGAAGCAGGCGCGTCCCGGGACCGTCGTGCGGCGCAGGGCTCCGTGAGATGCTCAGGGCTGGCGGTCCATCCGGGCCCGCCGCCTGCCTCCGGTGACCTTGTTCGTCACAGCCTTCCCACCAAGTGCCACCGCCTTGTTTCCAGCCGAAGACCAGCTGAGGTCTTGTGGACTCCAGAGAAAATTCACTCAACTACCTGGAAGAATGAAATTGAGAACATTGCCTGGAATATGGATTTTTGTTGGAAACGTCCTTTCTGTCAGAGAAGCCATCTACCTGGCAGGACAAGCATCTCATCACAGAACATCTCGTCTTCCTCGGAAGAGTCCCCTTCTCCTCATCACACGGGTCCCCCTTCTCTCTCCTTGAGTTCCAGGTTCCTCTTCTATTCCTTTTTAGCTTTTTGTTGTTGTTGTTGGAAGAAGCATTTATATTTGTTTTATTTAGTTGTACATCTTGGGCGTGCCCCCCCCCCATCACCCCGGGGGCCCAGACCATCAACTGAATCCTTGGGATGTGTGTGACCCGTACTTGACTGGAGGTGGCTGACCTCTGCTCCCCCACCATCTACTCCTTAGCTCAGGGTTTATACCTTCCTTTACTGACTTTTTTTTTTTAATAGATGAAGGAAGGAAGGAAGGAAGAAAGGAACGTTTTTATTTAGCCAGCTGTTCATTTTGTTTTTTCATTCCGGCCCCAGGTCTGCACGCCAGCATCCTTGCCAACTAAGATTCCTAGGAGCACCCCTCACTGACTTTAGTCTGTATTCAAACAGATGCTCCGTCTGTCTGTAGTTCCATTTGTTCCATTTTCCTGCTCGTCTGTCTGATGTCGTTTTGGCTGCTTGACCAGCCTTAGAAGAACCAGAGCAGCGGGGGGGCATTTCTTCTGTGTCCTACACCAGAACACCCTCACGTGGGGTCATTGGAAGAGCCAATAAATGCCCACACCAGGGCAAGAGACTGCAGTTGCTGTTACGGCGATGGTCTTCACTTCAGACTGTCCCTGGAAAACTGGATTTGCAGGGTTGAATCTCCCACTTGATAACTCATCAAACCATTCCTGCGCTTTTCCTGATATTTGGGTCTCAGTGGCTGAGAAAGAGAGCTGGGAAGAGGACCTTCCACCCCTAATAGACCACACTCCCCGCCATTTTTAAATAAAGTATTAGGAAGCCTATATATATATATATATATATATATATGTATGTATGTATGTATGTATGTATGTGTGTGTATATATATATATGTATTTTTTTACTTTTTAGGTATCACACATAAATAGCAATGCCCCACCCTTCTTGGTGACCTTGAGCAAAATATCTGCTCTTAAAGAGCTTGCTTCCTCATCTGTGGAGATAATAATAGCTCTGAATTCACAGCTCTAGTGAGATTAAAGACATACATATATTAGTGAGTTCCTTATTGTAAGAAGGCTGCCACCAAGTGAAGTCATTATAAGCTCAACATTCTGCATTCTATTTCTATGCTTGTTTTACAGAAATGGACCCACCTGTGCATGCAGCCTGGTGACCAGACAGAATAGGGTGACATTACTGTATAATCCTCTGTGTCCCCTCTAATGACCACATCACACTTCGTTATATGGATTTTTAGCGATTTTCAGCTGAAGCCCATTTTGGTTGCTGGTGTGTTGCGCATCGTGCCGCTTTCTCTCTGCACAGGCTCGACTCCTTGGGGGTGATCCCTGGCCAGCCAAGCTACCCCCTGTCACTTCCTCCCTCTGCTGTAGAGGGAAGTTTGCTCGAAATGGACAGAAGCAGGTCCCGGCTGCGACTTCAGGGTGTGGAGGTGGGGCGGGGACTGCTCGCCCAGATAGAGCAGTAAAACCAGATAAAAAGGCTGATTATGCAGATGATGGAGGCCCAGATAACTGCCAGTTTACAAAATCCTCCTTGCAGATAGTTTGAAAAGGTCCCTCTTTTGTGATTTTAATGCGTCCCACCCGCCAACTGAAACCAAATTCCAGTTTGAGGGTAGTTAAGAGCCTGGAACCCGCGACCTGTGTCTCCCCCTGGAGCCTGCCTTCCGGGTCTCTGTCCAGCCCACCAGGAAGGGCTGGTTTTAAGCTTTTGTTTTTTCTTCTGGGAAACGAAATAGTGATGGGTTTTCATGTGTGGATGTAAAAGCACAGCTTTGGGAAACAAAGCAGATACGAATGGAAACCCTTCTGTGAACAGGTCTCAGGTCTGGGCGCCTGCCGGGCGCTGGGGGCCGGGGCCTGGGCCCAGCTGGGCACCTCGCCGGGAGGTTGGAGGCCGACCCTGGAAGAAAGCTAAGAAGATGGTGTGTGGGGGGCGGGGATGGGGGTGGGGGTGGGGTGGGCTGACCCGTCTCGGGCACCCAAACTTGCCGTCTTCTTTAGACATAATAGAGCTTATTTCAGGGACTCCCCCTCCGCCCAGCGAAATCAAATAAAAAATTCCAGTAAAGCATATCTCCTTATTCCAGTGCCTGAAAACTGCAAACAGAAACCAGTGCTCTAAAGAGGAGCCTGAGAAGGATGCTCTTAGTTTAGATTTGGGAATGAGGGGGGTTACTCAAGTCTTCCTTGGGGGGGGCCACCAGACTCTCGGACTCCGGGCCCCTCTCAGCCTGGCACCAAACAGGCGCCCAAAAGACATTTGCTGAATGAGGGACAGAGGACTGTTACCAGGCCACAAGCATCCCCTGGGGCTCTGCGGTCCCTTCGACTCCACCCTCATCTGCATGTGTGAGCCTCCCAGCGGGATTGGAAAAAGGTTTCTCCTCTCTTGAGCCTTAAAGTCCATTTTGCTTAAGACTTTTCAAGAGGTCAATAAGCCCCCTGCCTTTGCAGAAATTTTAATTTCTGTTAATCTCAGGCGGTGGTGTGTGCTCCCGACCAGCTTGGCCAACCGCCTGTGCTCGCCCTCCCACCGCCGCAGTTCATCTGCTGTGTCTGGGCCTCGACTTCCCCATCGTGTGACAGCGCTCTGAAGACGCCAGGACGCTGTTGGGGTCAGGGCTACTAATGAAAGGCAGGCAGAGCAGCACCGGACCTGAGTGACTGTCAAAGGCTGTTGTCTTTGAGTAAGAAACACAGACCTGAGACGCTGGGTGGCCAGCTCAAGGCCACCTGTCTGTTAGCAGGAACCCTGGCCGAGCAGTTACCGTCTACGCGTGTCCGGTCACCCAGGGAGCCCCCGACTAGGGATGCTGGGGAGAGAACTGTTTGAAGGGTGATGGTCTGGGGGCGGGATGGTGTTCCAGCGTTCCTGTCACCCTCTGAGGTCACTGGAGTTCCATTCAGGATGGAACCGCACCGCACACACAAGGCCCTACAGGGACAACGAGCTCCGGACTCTGGAAGTGTCCTCGTGGAACGCCGACGAAGGTGTCCGCCAGTCCCACATATTCGCAGGCGTGTTCTCAGCTCCCCACAGCTTGGCTCTAGAGCGGCGACGCCTGGCCTAGGGACACAGGAGCTGCCTGGCTGCGTGATTTGTTCTCCCAGTGGCTGCGGCCAATGGGCATTCGTGCCCCGCCCGATGTGGACAGTTCTCCAAGAAAGCTGTCCTGCTGCCCAGGTGACTCGAGGAGCCCCTCCCCAGCCATTTCTGCAGGGACAGAACTGGTTTATCATGGCTCCAGCCCTGGCATGATGACATGCCAGGCCTCCTGCAGTTTGATAGCCGCTGACCTTTCCAGGAGTGCACTTCTGTAGAAACAAAAATAGGTCTTCTATTTAGAGCTGTACCACATCACCCAGGCATCGCTGCCACGCCCTTGACTGTTGGACCCTTCAGCTGAGTGTCCAGGGGGCGGCCCCGGGGCCCCAGCTCCAAGCAGAGCTCCAGAGCGTAGGCCGTGCCGGGGCCCATGGTGCCAAGCGCTGGCCCCGCGCTCAGAACCCCGACTCCGGCTGTGGTTTGGGCGCTTCCGATCCCAGTGCCTGGACGAGTCTTTGAGCCTCTTTGGCTGTAGAATGGGGGTCCTGGAGCACCAAGCTCGTAGGGTGGGTCTGAGGGTCCCCTCGTGGGCTGTGGGCTCAGACCGGTGACTGGAACTCACACACTCACCGTTGTTGGCATCTCATTTAGTTGTTCATCTTAGTCATTCCCGGGCCTCGGACGCGAAGCTGGGTCCTCGGGACGGATGTGGACTGCGCTCGGCCACGACTCCACCGGGCCACACCTGTCACTATTTATTTTGGGAGGAAAGGTGCCTTGGGAATGAAGGCAAGTCGGCAGGCAGGGGGAGGAGAAGAGGAAGAAGCGTTTTATTTCATTTCATTCAGTTGTTCACCTTGGGGCGCCTCAAGGGAAAGGGAGGGGGGAGGCTGAGCAGACCTCGGGATCACGTGTGCTTCATGTTTCTTCTGCAGCCTGCGTGCCCTTAGCGTTTGGCGAGCGTGTACGCAGGTACACACACGTACAGGTGCGCACACACACACAAATGTAGGGGCACAGCGCACACAGGTGAGGACACACAGGTGTGCACACACGCAGCTCATCTGGGCCCCTCCAGTCACCATGTCCTCGCCGCTGCCATGCACAGTGACCATGAGGAGCCGGGGCCGTCCTGCATCGTGCGTGGAGTCTGGGCTGAGGTCCCCGTGCCGCCACTTCTGGAGGAATGACCTCGACCTGCTGCGCCCTTTCCTCACCGCCTGACCCTCGGTGGTCAGGGTGACTGCGGGGTGTGTGGGGACCGTGAGAGGTGCGCCCGTGCAAGTTGCTGGAGCCCGTGCCCAAGGACAAAGGGACACGCTGCACACACCCTCCTGCTGCAGGAGGCCCACAGCTGGCTCTCGTCAGCATTCACGGGTCCTTGCACTCTCTAAGCACTGGGGGCATCAGGTGGTGCCCAGGAGACAGGGCAGATGGAGGCAGAAGGGTGGTCAGGAGTCCTGCCCAAGCGTCCTCCCCGTGAGGCCTCTTGACTCCTCTCCGGGATGCAGCTGTGCACGGGCAGAGGGGCTGGCGGGAGGGCACCTCCGCAGGGTGGACAGCGGCTGGGGCCAGGGGCCGCGGGGCAGTCACGCACGGGGAGCCCAGTGGAGCAGGGCTTGGCTTCAGGCCCCCCGGCCAGAACCCATGGCTATCCTTGGGAGGTGTGACATGGTCACAAAGGCGCCCTCACCTGTCCTGCGCTTGCAAGCCACACCCCGCTTGATCTGCAGTCTTCTCGATGGCCTTGACCCCACCCGCTGGCTTCCTGAAGCTGTAGCCGCGTTTCCTCAGCATGGAGAGGCTCAGACTCTCAACTCTTCACTCACACCGACGAAGTGGACACGTCCTACATTCGGACACCCCTCTCAGTGCCGGGGGCAGCGGCGGACAAGACGAAGCCCGGCCCTGGCGACAACCGTGCTGCCGGGGTAAGCAAGAATGGTGCATCTGCAAGGCCGTTACCTTTTCCCACGCCGGCCACCAGCCTGGACAGACTTCTTGTCCTGCACTCATTTCACTGACCAGGAAACGTAATTCATCCAAGATCCCGCAAGAGAAAGTGCCGGAGGCAGGAGGGAAGCTGGCCCTTGTCCCTGGAGCCGGCGCGCCTGTGTCTCTGCGTTTCTTCCCGCTGCTGTAACGAAGTGCCACACACTCTGTGGCTTAAAACCACACAAGTTTGGTATCGTCCACTGGAGGATCAGAAGTGGGACATGGGCCGCCCGGGGCTAAAGTCGAGGTGCCAGCAGGGCTGTGCATTTTTCTGGAGGCTCCTGGGGAGAATCCATTTCTGTCTTTCCAGCCTCTTTCTGCCTCTCTGGCTCCTTTGTCCACCTTCGAGTCTCTGAGTCTGACCTGCCTCTTCCTCAGGGCCCGCTGGACACACGGGCCCACCGGCTTATCCAGAGGCGCTGGCACCCGCAGACCCTTAGTCACGCCTGCGAAGTCCCTTTGCCATTCGGGTGACGTGTCGGCAGAGCTGGGCACGAGGGAGGTGGGAGGCGTTGCTCTGCTCCGGGGTGAGTGGCCGGAACGAGGGGCTCCCAGTCCCGGCACGTCCGAGACGGGCTGTTTGGCCTCCGTTTCCTCATTTGTCTAGAGGGGATCGAGGTGTTGCAGGGCTTCTGGGGGTGAAGGGGTGGAAGACAGCGAAGCGCTGAGGAGGCTCTGGCTGTCAGGCCCGCGACCCTGCCCGCCCGGGCCCCTGCCCTGGGCTGCTTCCCTGTCGCTCTGGGGAGAGGGGGCCTGCGTGACTGGAACCTTCGCTCCCCATCTTGACATTTCATCCATCTGTGGATGTGTGTGTCCATACGTCTGTGTGTCCGTGTGCATGTCCGTCCGTGTGTGCACGTCTGTGTCTACGTGCGAGTGTGTCCATGTGTGTGCGTCTTTGTGTGTCCGTGTGTGCGTGTGTGTCTATGTGTGTGTCTGTGTGCATGTCCGTCCATGTGTGCACGTCTGTGTCTACGTGCGAATGTGTCCGTGCGTGTGCGTGTGCGTCTCTGTGTGTCCATGTGCCCACACGTGTGTCTGTGCGCGTGCGTGTCTATGTGTCCGCGTGTGTGTCTGTGTGTCCGTGTGCCTGAGTGTCCGTGTGTGTGCACATGTGTCCATGTGTCTGTGCGTGTGCGCACATGTGTGTCTGTGAGTGCATGTAAGTGTGTGTGGAGTGAGGCTGGGTGGGACAGAGACAGGGAGAGACACTCTGTGAAATGTTTATATTTTATGCCTTTTGATGTAATTCCAGTCGAACCAGATCTTCAATCATGTAGCAGGAAGTGCCTTTAAATTTTTAATTTGTTGTTTTTCTTAGAAATGATTATTTCCACATTGAGCCCAGAGACACTCACAGCTCATCCTGCTTTTTATTGTTCCTGAAACTCCCAGCCCGCTGTTCACTGCTGCCAGCCAGGTGGGCTTGGCACAGAGGCCCTGAAACAGCTGCCCGCAGACACCAGCGTTTCACCGCCGGGAGAGCGGCCACGTGGGCGTCGCAGCTCGGGTCACGGCTGCAGAAGAAACCCAGCCTGGAGGCTTCTGCAAAGAGCCCTGTGCTGTTCTGCAGGGTGGAGTTTGGGGGCAGGGTCTGTGGAGGGAGCACGCTTTGATTTCTTGGGGGTTCCTCTCAGCATTTGCATTTTGACCTCTTGGTCCTAGTTTTGCAGAGCTGTGGCATGAAGCAGGAAGATCACGTCCTTTCACAGGAGCTCAGGCTACAGGCAAGTCGCGCTTTGAGGACCAGCCGGGGCGCGGGCAGCACCCGGCCTTTGGGCTGGGAACCTGGCGGGGACACAGGCTGTCACAATGGCACTGGGGGACTATTTGTGACAAGTGGGGTGGGGTTCACGTCTGCTGGCCAATCGACTTCCGAGGCTTTTCTTTCCAAGCAGGCGTGAGGCCATCGGGGAACCCAGTGCAGGGAAAGGGACCCCCCTGGGACTGGCCTGCGGGGACAGATGCCCACCACCTACACCCGGCTGCAGGCACCGGCTCAGGGAGGGGACTCAAGCCCACCAGCTGGGGGGTCCCTTGCAGAGCAGACGTCTGAGGGTGGCCACGGGGAAGGGCTGAGTGAGACCTGCAGCTGGCGGTGCTGGGACAAGCGTCTCTGCCTGGCTGTCTTCTCTTCTGTAAAGGGACGGTGACTTTCAGCCCTCAGTGTCCTCGTGAGGGTGGCATGGGCGGTGAGGGCAAACATGCCTGCCAGGAGCAGCGGTGACCGTCAGAGTGGAAGCAGCTTTATTGTTTTCTTCAGATTATCCCCGGGCTTCACCCACGGCCTGCTGACATAGCGATGCAGAGAATTCCTCCCATGAGGCTGTCCTGTGTGTCATAGGAGGTGCCGGCTCCCCCCACCCACTCCCGTCCAGCTCTGAGCACGGCCGGTGTCCCCTGGGGGCAGAATCTGCCACCTACTGTGCTGGTGTACACACAGCGGAAACCATCAGAGAAGATAAAGAAGAGCTAAGTGGACAGAGGTTCCACGGTATTGAATGTGTGTCTCCATTTAACATGTATCTGTTTACAGGTTTTCAAGGTGAGCACGGTGCACACACAACACATCTGCACTTAAGTTTTAATGTAAATGGTCATATGTTCGTGCCGTTTTATGCATTTTTCTCTTTTACATATTTTAGCTTTGCCGGGTTTTTCTGAGCGTCCCAAAGGCGTGCGTGCTCCTTGTGCACAGGCTGAATAAAATAGTCTGTAGGAAAAATGAAGACCCCCTTCTACCTGGAGCCCTGTGTTCCCTGACTGGAATCCGGGCGGCTGCTGTTTTTGCCAGACTTTCTCGGCACTCCAGGCAGGTGCTGAACTCAGCAGGTGTGCCTCACCCAAGTCTCCCAGACCCCTTCTGAGATGCTCGCTGTCCTTCTGGTTAAAGGGTGCACACACTTAGGTGCAGAGAAGGTCCCCGGGCCTGGTGAGGGCTGGTTCTCGATGGGAGACGTGCTCTGTCACTGCTGTCCCTTGAGCTTCAAGCAGCGGGTCTTGGATGTGAGCGAGCTCCTCACGCGGCCCCCACCCCTGATTCCGAGCCAGCAGGCCCGGGGCAGAGCCAGAGTATAAGCGTTTCTAGGAACCCCTGGGTGATCCGGGGAGCACGCTTTGAGAACCGCTGACCAGGAGCCAAGTTCTTCTTCTGTGTGTGTGTCAGACACCTGCAAATGGACCGAGGTCACCACAGGTGGTGCACAGGCGTGTCGCTAAGTAACACTGCAGGCCAACAGCCGTGGGCACTCGACCTGTTTTCAGGTGTTTCGCATCCTCTGATCACACCGAGGAGGAGGAAGTTTCAGTGTGGGGTGAGAATGTCCTCTGGCCCGTCTACAGTTGCTAATCTCTCTCCTTGTTTACTTACCACTATCATTACTTTTATTTCTAAAGTGAGGAAGGAAGAAACATCTTATTTAGTTGTTCGATTCTGGTTCCTCACCCCTGGGTCTCGAACCTGGGTCCTTGGGCTTTACATGGTCCACGTGCAGGCGTCTCTCCCGCCTGAGCCACCAGGGTGTGCCCCTTGCTCTTATTTCTAACGAGAGAGAAAGACCTCAACCTTAGACGCCCAGCAGCACCGCCTGTCCAGCAAGCACGCAACGTACTGTTTGGACTTTGTTGGATTGATTTTGTCAGTAGTCGCCAGGAGTGGCTAAGGAGGCTGGTGAGAGCAGAGATGAAAACTGCTCTTTTAAAATACGCGCAAGCCCTGAACAGACATCACGTTGAGACCAATGGGAAGTGAGTAAAGTGCAGGCGGAAGGGGTCAGGGAAACCCTGAGAAGACAGGAGGGATGACAAAGTGTGGAAACATCTGGAAAGGGCATGTGTGGCCAACAGCTCTGAAATCCTGAGAAGACCACGCGGTGCCTGGGCCCCGCCACCCGCATGACCGTCTCCAGGGCGGGGGACGCGGGGTCTCACTGCACGGGCCACACACTGCTTCCCCCGCTGCAGTCTTGCTGCCTCCAGGAACTGCCTCCTCAGAGTCCCCCAGAACTCGCCACTGGTCTCTGGTCGGTGGCGTGGCCCTGGCCGCGTGGGCCTCACTTCCTGCCCGGGCCCTGGTGGGCGTTTCACCTCTGGTTGGCAAGGCCATTGCTTTCTTCGCCACCACCACCAGCAACTTCAGGACGTGCATTTTCTGCAATGTCCTGCTGAGTGTGACACTCTCCTACTTAAAGTCTCCAACAGACGCTCCTACCCCAAAGTGGTGACGGAGAAAATCCAGACTTCGTGACCTGCTCTTGTGGGATCTGCCCACTGTGTTGCTTCACTGATGGGCTTTCCCGGCTCGGGTGGGCGCTTTGCTGCTGCCGCCTGGAGATTCCTTTTCTTTTTTTTTAAGAGGAAAAGTGCAGCAGGAATGAAGGCGAGCAGGCAGGCAGGCAGAGGAGGAAGAAGCGCTTGAATTATTTTATTAGCTGTTCATCTTGGTCCCCCCCCCACCCCCCACATCTTGGGATGCAAACCTAGGTCCTTGTGCTTTTTGTTGACCGCATAGCACCTGCGCCTCTAGGGTGCGCACATCTGGAAATTCTTAACAGCACTGGAACAAGGGACCCTCTCCATTTTGCAATGAGTTGTGCAAATTCTTAGCTGGTTCTGGTGCCAGTCCCTTCTTCTCCTAATCTCCAGTCCCCTGGAGGTTTTGACACCCCTCTCCAGCAGGGAGGAACCCTCTCACCCCCAGGAATCTGTACATGTGTCCCTGGGACTTGGCTGTCCCTTTAAAGTAGGGGCTGCAAGTACCTGACATGGCTACAGAGGAGCTGGCAGGGAAACACGGCAGCAGGAGTGGCCGGGGACCAGCAAGACCCAAGCTCTGTCTCAAGGGACTGCCACCCCTGGGCAGCAAAAGGCCAGATTGTCAGATGAAAGCCAGACTTGGAACAGGGGACAACTGTTCCTGTTTTCGACAATTCAAACTGAGACTTTCCACAAACCATTAAACTGGACTCTTCAAAAATGTCAAAGAACCAAAACGACAGCCAGGGAGTGCTGGATGCAAGGGGATGGAAGGGTGTGACAGCGACGTGCAAGAGGAAGAAATGCAAAGGGCATCAGCGGGACAGCTGGGGACAGGCGGGCAGACACTGTGTGCCAGGTGCATGCGCTGTGATGCAGCTGTCACCGTGTAAGACGTACTAGCCTGCTAATACGCAAGTTTATGGATGCAAAGCCCAAGCCTACCTGTCTATACACACGCGCCGAGCAGCATTAAACTGCGCTGTGCTCGTGCACGAGATGCTCCTCAGGAGGCAGATACTCACAGAAACATTTGCGCAGGAGACTTGCAATGCCAGCAAGTTCGATCCATAGCCATCAGCCATGGGGAGGGAGAGAGGGAGAGACAATGCGAGAAAAGCGCAACAGGGAAGGTATACAGATGTTCACTGGCCTTTTGAGGGTCAGCTTTAAAAAATAAAACATTGGGCATGCCCTGGTGGGACAGGGGCTGGGTACAGCCCACGTCCACCCCAAGCTCCCAGATCCGTGTCCCCGGGGCCAGGCAACAGTCCAGATGAACAACTATTAAAATAAATAAATGCGGCTTCGTCCTTGCTCTGCCTTCCTGCCCGCCTGCCTGCTCCCCTGCATTCCTGCTGCACCTTTCCTTTAAAACTAAATAGATAAAGAAAACTTGTACAGACCACCTGCCCCAGCAGCTCTGCAGGTCAGAGTTCCGTCACGCGTCCTCTGGTTCATGGTATTTGCATTCAGTCAGCGGACACTCAAGGAACTTCCTCCCTGACTTGCCAAAACCTAGCCGGTAATGTGTACCAGGCTCTCATGGGGGGTCAGTTCCTTGGGTAGAGCTAGGTGTCCATTTGTCTTAATGAGGCTGTGACTGGAGAAGGACTATGTCCCTTTCACTGTGGTGTGCGTTCTTCCTTCTCCTTTCTTTTAAGGCTGGAATGAGCTACTAGGAATGTAAAGGCCCCAAATCACAGAGATTTGGACACGAGTTTCTTTTTCTCTCATGTTTAAAGGGTCAGTAGGAGGGGGATGCAGGCCTGAGGTGGCCAGACCTCTATGGAGTCCCTCCTTTGTGTTCTGGTGTCACTGTGCAAGGCTTCCATTCCCAGAGATAACTCAGGGATCAAGATGGCCCTTGGAGCTCCAGCCATCATACCCACATTCCAGCCTCTGGGGGATGAAAGGGACAAAGGGAAAAACCAGGGAGAGACTATGTGCTAGCTTCTCTGGGGAAAGTTCCCAGAAGTTTCCACTGTCATCTCATACATTACCAGAGTCACATGGATGCCCTGGTGGCCTAGTGGGTAAGTGCACTGGGTATAGTCCACTTACATCCCAAGGGCCCTGACTCTTGAGCTGGGGCCAGGGGTTGGGGGTTAGGGGAGGAATAACCAAGATGAACAAGTAAATAGAAAATAAAAAACTTCCTCCTTTCTCTTCCTGCCCGTCTATTCACCTTCGTTCCTGCTGGCACCTGTCCTTTAAAAGAAGAAAACAGTCATATGGCCATACCCAGCTGCAAGGGAGGCTGAGAAATGGAGTCTGAAGTCCAAGTGCCATGTGTCCCCCTCAAGTGCAGAGGTCTGTTCCTTCCAGAGGGGAGAAGGTGACACAAAGGGACAGCCAGCTGTCTCTACACTTCTCCCACCCTGACCTGCAAGGGACCCAGCAAAACTTGATCAAGGGTCAGCAAATGACACCCCATAGGTGCATGTTGGCCAGCTGCCCATCTGCGTGCCGGGGTGAGTTAAGCACAGTTCTTACCGCCTCAGCAGCTACGTTTAAAGTGGGAGAACGGACACACTGGCCTCCTGTGCCTCCTGGCTAGTACGGTCAAAACACTTACTACCTGGCCCTTTAAGAACATGTTTGCTCTCCTCTTGAACTAGATACCTAATAACATCCTTTAAAGATTTATCTTTTCAAGTATTTGCCATGTGCGGAGACTTGTAGACACAGTGACAAACTGCCATCATCAGACTCATGGCTAGTTGGGGACGGAGACAAGGAACGAGTGACCAGGCGCGCCTGGTGGCTCAGGTGCTCAGTCTGTGGCTGCAGCGGTGTGGCCCACGCGCAGCCCGACACCTGGGTTCTCTCTCTGCAGTGGGGAGGGTGCGGAACCGCCAAGATGCACAGCTCAAGAGAGAAAGACAAACGCTTCCTCCTCCTCTCTCTTCCTGCCTGCCTACTCGCCTTCATTCCTGCCTGCTTCCTTCCTCTAAAAAAAACCCCAAAACAAAAAAACCAAACCATGGTGAAATGCAGTGAATCACTATTTCTACCATGAAGGAGCATAGGGGCTCCGGACGTGTAGCGTGGGGAGAGCCCGGCCTTTCTGGGCCAGGCCAGGGGAGGGCTGAGCTCTGGAGGAGGAGGAGGCCACTGAGCCTGTCGGCTGGGTGATGTTGGGGGCGGGAGGGGGAGGCCTTTCCCAGACCCAGGGGAGGAAGGATGGAGACCATCTTGGTGTTGCTTAGACTTGGCGGACAGAACCGCCCCTGTGTGAAGTCTCCACCCTCCCTTTGTTCCGTTGCTTAAGAATGGAAACGGAGGGGCCAGGACCGAGTAGGGAGAGAGGAGCCCCTTCCTAGCAGGACCTGCTGGAAACCAACCATCTTCAGGATTTACGGCTTCTTCCTCTGCTTCTGTCTGTTTCCGAGCCTCTCCAATCCCATGAAATACCCTCCATCCCTTCCTTCCTTTTGTGCATTCGGGCGTAGCTGGCACGTGGCACGATTTTAGTTCCAGGCATAGAGCATGCTGCTCCGATATTTGCTTATATGCAAAATGATCGCCCCCATAAGTCTAGTTAACATCCATCACCACAGGTAGTTGCCATTTTTCTCTTGTGATGGGAATCTTCCAGAGCTGCTCTCTTAGCAACTATCAAGGAAACAGCAGTATCACTAATGTCGCCCCACGGACACGACACCCCACGACTTAATCCTTTTATGATTGGAGGTTTGTGTTTCCCTCGCACTATTTTGCCCGCCCCCTGCCCCCGGCCTGTGTGAAACGACCATTTCTAGAACATACTCACTGTCCTCTTTTCTTTTGCTCCCCACTGCCTTCCTCTTATAGAAAAAAAATGCCGGGATTCCAGAAAGACTGGTCCAGCCACATGGGAAGCGGCCCAGGAAACCGCCTGGCCATGGCTGCAAATGCCGTGAGAAGAAAATGATCCCGTAATTGAAGGGGAAATTCTTTATTAGGATTGCTGGAGAGTTCCACACGCTCCTTTCATCTGCGGCTTGCGCCACGCTTTAATTAATGCGGATCCAGGAGGGGTTGCCCCATCTCTCCGAGGGATCCGGCCTCCGCTGCTGGCGGAGAAACTGAGGCCAGAAGGATCCTGGGAAGGGGAGCTCGGGCGGGTCGTGCACGACCCAGCTGGCTTCTGAACACGCCCAGCCTCAGGCCTCAGGCGCAGTGCCAGCTGTTCCAAAGAAGAGTTTCTACCTTAACAAAAAATGTGTTTTTGTTATAAAACTGGTTAAAGCACATTTTACATGTCCCTAGAAAAAACAACATATAAACACATGAAAATTCATGACCTCTTTTTATGCCATAGCTGGCGAAGGAAAACCCCATGGCTGCCCCCTGGGTTCTTCATTCTTCTCTGAAATCCAACTCAAAGTGACTCGGACAGAAAAGGTGTCTCCCTGACCGCAAAGGAGAGAGTCCGGAAGGAGTATCTGCTCCAGGCACG
>RJWH01003529.1:118602-149102 GCA_004363575.1 Solenodon paradoxus
TCTCTCTCTCTCTCTCTCTCTCTCTGTCTCTGTCTCTCTCTCTCTCTCTCTCTCTCTCTCTCTCTGTCTGTCTCTCCCCCCCTTGGTGCTCCACCCACCCCATTCTCTTTCTCTCTCATGTCCTCAATTTTCTCATTTTTTGAAACCACACTGTGATCTTCTCGTTTGCCACCTCAAGGGAAAGACGGCTTCCCCTTCCCCGTGGATCAGGAAGATCCCGAGAGAACCTTACTGACGGGCACTGAGAATAAGAGGTCCTCAAAGAATTTTGCTCCCTACTCTAGTATTGTTCCTCCCTGGGGCATTTTCAAGAGACATTTGTACACTTTCCAATTGCTTTCAACTACTTTTTTTTTGTTACTAGGCTGCTCTTTGAAATGATGTAGAAAAACACATCCCAATTACCCCATTATGCTACCAAATTAATATAACCATCGCTAAGATTCGGGTGTGTGTCTTCTTCTCTGGGTCCCAAAGCATAATGTGGCACCCAAAATGGCAGCGAGTGGGCAGTGTGGCTTATGTGGGGTCTGAAGCCAGATGGACAAGGGTCCGAACTGGACTCTGTTGCACACTCACAGCGGGTGTAACCTCCACCAAGCCAGGGAAAGGCATGGAGAAAGCGAGTCCCCAGCTTCATGCTGATTGGATCTCTCCTGACCAATGCCGGTGGGCGAGGATGCTTTGCACGATGATTGGCTCAGGTCTGAGTTACCTGAACCAATCACAGTGGAAGGCGGGGTGACTGGGTGAGGCGGGAGTAGCCTGGGGCTCTGCCTCCATGTGAGCCTTGATGGTCTCTGCCCGCCCAGCCCTGTCCCCACGCCAGGGTCAGCCACGTTCCCAGGCCACACCTTACTCCTGGGCTTGGGGGACAGCCCTAACTGCTACTCTTTGGAGGCCAGATGGGTTTTTTTGTTTCCTCCTTGGCAAAACATGAATTCCCTCCTCTTAAGAAAATAAAAGGACTCTTTTTTTTTTTTTTTTTTTTTTTTTAAGAAAAAGAAGAAAGAGGGAAAAACTCAAAAATAAAAGCCCGAAGCCCAACCCCAGTGGCAAATTATACTTCAAATAGCTCTTAACAAACTAGACTTGGAACAGAATCATGGGAGGCGACCAGACGCATCAGAATGAAGTTTCTCATAAACACGGAGCCAAAGAGAGAGGAGAGGCAGGGAGATTCTCAAGGGAAAGGCTCTCTCACGGCTCCGAGACAGAGCTTCAAATAATCATTGTTAATACTTGTGTTTCTTGAGCGTTTACTGTCTGCTGGGCACTGTGCTAAGCGGGTCCTGAATGATCTCTCATCCTTGCTTTGTTTACTTGTTCTTTTCTGGTTTGGGTTTTTGCTAGAATCTATGAAAGTCTACCGTCATCATTACTCATAATCCCGTACAGGCCCTGTTTTCCAGAAGAGTTGCCGGAGGCACCGGGCGATGAGGCGGCTTGCCCAGGGCACACTCTGCAAGCCGCAGGGCTGGCACAGGCCTGTTTCTTTCTCCAAAGCGCCCTCCCCACTGTGCCACGCCGCCTCCCTTCCCGTCGGGGCTCCAACGAAGTTTGCAGAGTGCACTTTCTGGGGGGTTGCTGGGGCTCAGGCAGGCAGAGCCGCCCCTCCGGGTTTTTATGTTCGCTTGGGTTTGGGCTTGGTCCTCATAAGACTGGTTCGAGCTGGCTGAAGAGGGGACTCACTCTTCTCAAGTTCCTGCATCCTGGACTCTTCCAGTGAGTAAGTGGCTCCAGCAAGCCAGGAGGCCCCTGTCTTTGATCTTCCTGGATTTCTGTTGTTTGTTTAGATGAGAGAGAAGGAGGGCACAAGGGACCCTTCCAATGAGCAAGATCCCCGGGCTTGGGAGGGACGAGAATTCCTTCCTTTACCGTCTTTGTGCTGAGAGCTACACCAGGATGAGGACTAAGAAGGCCAGAAAACAGGGGATGGTGGCGGAGAGGGACTGAGGGGCTACTTCTTGTGAGATCAGGGAAGGCTTCTCTGGGGAGGGGAGACTCCCTGAAGCAAGCCCTGAATGGGGAGAAATCTGGGCAGAGAGTGCTGCAGGCAGAGGGACCAGCAGGTGTGAAGACTTAGAGGAGAAGCCGGAGCTAGCCGGGGAGGGGCGGGGCGGGGCGGGGAGGCACCCTGGAAGAAGGAACTGCTGTGACCCATCATGCCTGGAAGGCCTCTAAACCCTGGAAGCTGCCACCACTGTCAGCTGGGTCCTTGTCTGAGCTTCTGCCCTCCCTGGTCCTCCCAGCCTGGTGAGCCGGGGGGCTCACGCAGTGACCAAGGCACACAGGTATCGGGGCCCCCCCAGCCTTTGGTGGGGAGGGAAGGTGTCGCTACTGGGAAGGCTCTCGCACTTCGAAGCCTTCACCCTCAGGCTTAGCATCCCGTGAGGCCGACAGCCGGGGAGGGTGCAGCCCGCCCAGTGCCAGGCTCCGAACGTGCCGGGAGCCCAGACGAGCACGCTTTGCTGACGAAGCATGAGTCGTCACTTCTGAAACTCTTGCTTTCTTCTTTCTTTTCCTCTTTCCAGTTCAGAGCAAAAGGCACCGCCTTATCCTGGAGGCAATGTCAGGTTGTTTTCCAAAAGTGAAAACTGATATTTGCTCTCTGAGCTGTGTTGATCTTCATTTTAGTGGCCCTCCAGGCAGGCAAATAAGAAAATATCAGTTTCCAGGATGAGAGAGCAGAGAGAGGCAATCATGGAGGGGCAGGAAACCAGCATTTAATGGGTGATTGGTGGAAATATTCACTGGGTCTGTTTAAACATTCCAGATAACCAGAAGGACGTCCTGGGCAGGCAGCAGAGTGCATATTTAAAGAGCCAAGTGTGTGGGTCGTGAAAACATGCGTTTCAGTCTCCCTTTTGCTCCTCACCAGCACGGAGAGTTTGGGCCAGTCTCTTACCTTCAAAAAGCCTTGCTTTGCTTGATAAAGGTGGAAATAATGCACATTTCTCAGAAAGCTGTGCGTGGCATGACACACAAGGCAAACTGTAGTTGCTCAGTGCGTGCTTGAATATACATGAGGGACTTGGCATGGTGTCTGGATGCGACAACAGTTCGCGACACGGGAGCTATTCACAGAATAGTAACAATTAGTGCAGTAGTGTGTTAACGAGTGGTAGATAGTGGAGTCAGGTTTTCCTTCCTTCCTCCCTCCCTCCCTCCCTCCCTCCCTCCCTTCTTTCTTTCTTTCTTTCCTTCCTTCTTAACATTTTCTAATTTTAATTTTTTAAAGGAAAGGTGCAGGCAGGAATGAAGGCAAGTAGGCTGGCAGGCAGGAAGAGAGAGGAGGAAGAAACACTTTATTTTATTTTTATCTAGTTGTTCACAGTGGTTGTTTCCCCCCCTGGACCCTGGATTCCAACTCAGGAGTATGTGGCCTGTGCTCCCTTGGAGGTGACGGACCTAACCGCTGCTCCACCAGGGCACGTCCAGAGCCAGGTTTTCTGAGTTCAATGACTTGTCTTTGCCACTTACCAGCTCTGTGAATTTAGACAGGTTATTTGACTTCTCTGGGCCGAGTTTCCTCGACGCCCAGCTGGAGAGGATGGTAACACGTGGTTAGGGGAAGAGGAAATGAATGAGAACTTAGAATTGAACCGGGGGCCACGTGACTATGACATGAGGGTTCCGAGTCTTCTGAGGAGATGTGGCTGCTCTTGGCTCTGTCCCCCTAGCGTCAGCAGCAGTGCTGAGCACACAGGAGGGGCGCCATATGTTTTCACCAAGGCTGTTGAATAAATGGAGCGGGAGCTGATGAGTCACTCCTCTGGCTCTCTGCAGGTGGAAAGAGCTAAGCCCCTCTGTGCGTCGGTCCAGAAGAGAAGCTCCTCTCTCTTGCTTCCAGTAGTTGTCTTTCATGCCCAAAGCGTGTGTCCCAAATATGTCAACTGTTCGTTAAGTGGGAGGCCAGACTCCTCGGCTCCCTGGGGACACACAGCACTAGATGCCAACTCTGTCTCAAGCGTGCATCTCCCAGCAGGGCCACCATTGTCCTAGCAGCCTGGGATCTCACGGGAGACCCACTGTGTGCAGTCCCATGGAGGAGGTACTAGGCAGGGCTGATGAAATGACATTGGTGCAGGTCAGTGGCGCCCAATGATGTCTTTGTGATGGAGACTGGTGTGCACACATCTGACTGAGCGGGAGAAGAAGTGTGTGTTTCTTCTTGAACTGGGGCACAGGAGACTGAGTGGAGTTAGAGACTAGGAGCCACAGAGGCCAGGAGCATCTCTGGAGCACTGACGACTGTCACCAGACTGTCTCTGTCGGAGGGTGTGTCAGGGAACGTGGGGCTGCTGAGGAAGCCCTGCCGAGGAGGCCAGCCCTGAATTGCTCTAGGGGAGGCACATCAGGGTCCCCTCTGGCGCTGCTCCCTGACCTGAAAGTCAGCAGACTTCTTAGCCCGCTTCCCGAGGTGCTCATGCATGGGGCCAGCAGCACTGTCTGGGCGCACACACAGCCTCTGCTCGGCATGGCACCGCTTTCGAAGCTGGCTGAAAATTCCTTGGAGACGAGTTAAAACAAGTATCACTCTATCATGGAGCAGAATGACAAACATCATAGGTTTTGACGTGAAAACACAGGATTTAAAAAGAAAAAGTCAAGTCGGCTACAGCCAAATCATCCAGACCATTAGATAACTTGCTTGCCTTGTTCTCTGCCTTTAGAAATGTATTGGCAGCCCATCGTTTGCAGACTCGGTGTTCTTCAAACCCTGCAGTGGGAGCCAGCCAACCGCACCCGGCTCTTCAGCGATTCCCGGGCACTGACCTCTGGGAGGAGCCGACCTCTTTGACCTTGAGCGCCCTCCGAGGAGACGCTAGCACCGTGGACAGTTAGCTGTCAGTTTTTTTGGTTTGGGGGACAAACCCCCAACTTGTAGGCTCAAAGAAGCCCACACGATCTGACCTACAGTTGAGACAAGGCTGGATTCATGGGTGCAGCTGTCACCGGAGCTGTCTTTTTTTCTGGCTCGTCGCTCTCTTACTACCTGGCCTCTCGTCTTCCACAGGGGGACTTCCTCTGTGCAGCTGTGCGGGGGTCAGAAAGGGCACAGAGCTGGACACAGCTGGGCTCACACACAGTACTTGCCTGCCCACAGCCAGCACAGAGGAAGCAGAGTTGGCTCTCTCGGGTCTTGGCTACAAAAGTCCCAGGGCAGGGCTCTGATTGGATGTTTGGCATATACCTGGGCCAATCAGAAAGATGGTCAGGGAGAGGAAACACTGTGATTGGCCAGGCCTGGATTACTGGCTCTCTAAAGGGAGGGAGGCAGTGGATGATTGACAGCCCAGCCAGAACTACGTCGGGGAGGGAGGGGTAACTTCAGAAACGTAGAGGGTGCCACTGAGGGAATGCGGGCGAGGCACAGATGTCCACCGGCCAGAACGCATACTCATCTGGAGAGATAGGAAGGCACCCGTTAACTGTGGAGCTAGGCCCGGTAAGTGTGGGCGCGGGTCGTCCGGGAAAGACAGAACTTAGGGGGTTTCTGCACCCTCAGGGGCCCTACTGGCTCTCTTGGGGGAATGCAAAAAATTAGAAAGGGAAACTTGTTTCCATCACCAGAACATGACTTTGGTTCTGATTTCTTTGTGTTCAGAGATTAAGCCGGGAAGAATGTTCTGGAGCGATTGGCTTGATCGTGCCAGTTTCTAATTCTGTGCATCCGGCAATCCAAAGGCTGACGGGTGCACCGAAGAAGAAAGGTTCACAGACACAACTTTTCAAGTATTTAATAGTTTTCAGCCAGAGGCCACAAAACGATGGCATGCTTTCTTTGGCTAGCGCAGGGTTTAGGAAAAAGCAAGCCAAATGCATGCCAACTTTGAAGAATTGGAATATATCGCATGAAAGCGCAGCCTTCCGGCTTCTCTGGCAAAACCAGAAGACCTGGCGGTGCTGGCGGCGCAGGACCACGTGGCGGGCGCTGAGGAGCTGCGCCCCCTGCAGGTGGAAGGCGGTGCGCAGCCTCCAGCTCTGGCTCTCACCTGCCGGGGCACCTCTCTCCGTGCGCTCCTTTCAGTCAGCTGCCGGGTGTCAGGCAGCCTTTGCCTTGGCAAACCCTGTTTTACAGCAGATCCCCGGAGCGAAATCTCTGACAAACGGAGTCTTTCCCCAGCGTCATGACTCTATGCAAGTTCTTCCTTTCTGGAAACTTCAGTTGTTTATTTTGTCAGCAAATTGAGGGTGAAAATACTCATTTGAGGTGCACCCTCGTGGCCAAGAGGATAAGGCCACCGACGTAGTCCACATAATCCCACAGACCCAGGTTCGAGACCCAGGGCCGGGGGCAGCCGGAGACAACCCAGATGAACAACTAAATGAAATGAATAGATGTTTCTTCCTCCTCTCTCTTCCTACCTGCATCTGCTTCCTTCATTCCTGCCTGCACCTTTCCTTAAAAAAAAAAAAGAATTCCTCACTCGATTCAATCCACCCTATGGCACATCTATTTTTCTCGGTGCTGGGTTTATAGTAGTGAGTTATACTGAGTCCCTGCCCTCATGGGGCTTACAGTCTAGCAAGGGAAAGTTAAGCAGTGAAAACTAACCTTGGGGACAGATGAGGGTGGGTGTCAGGGAGGCAGGAGGTGGGAGCAGTCCTTTGGAAGGTGATTAAATGATATGCTATCTCTAAATCACTTAGTCCGGGGGATGGCAACCTTCAGCTCTTGAGACCAATCTCTCTGCCACATCTTTTGTAAATAAATCGCTATGGGAACAGTTTTCCACATCCTCCACGCCGCTGTATTACTCCAGACTGCTTACCACGGCAGAGGTGAGCTGTTGCGACAGAGACCGTATGACTCGCGGAGTCTGAAGTGTTTACCAGCTGGCCTTTTACAAAAGAAGTTTGCCCACTCATGCCTTCGTCCCAAGCCCGGATCCATAGCCTCGATTTGGTACAGTGCAATTTGGCAGAAGCACAAATAGCCCCCTTCCCTGCTTCCCAGGCTGGGAGCCTCTGAGGGTTCCCTGCCTCCCCGTCTCCCCATTGGCTTGTCTAATAGCCATGAGCCTGGTTTAGGTAAAACCGAAGAACTGGAATTGGCTTCATACAGATGCCACTGAAGGTCTGACGGTGCCCCCAGTCAGGGACCAAACTGGGGCTCAGCTGCTGCCCCTTCCAGTGTGTGGGCGCAGGCTGATCGGACTGAGTCAAACACAGGATTAGGCAGGCCGCGGCTTGAAGGCCCAGGGACAAGGGCCTGATCTGTGCTGACTTACATTTTTCAGTGGGGTGTGGGGTGGTGCGCTGAGGCTGGATGTGTCTCATCAATGCTCCTCCTGGCTGCATGCCAGAGGGGTGCTCCCAGCATCGGGGTGCTCCTCAGCACAGACCAACAGCCTGGGGGTCACCGGGAGAAAACAGGTGTCACCCAATACACACAGCGATGGCCAAGGGTGTGGTGGGTGGCAGCAAAGGACGGTGGCCGTTAGGCAGAGCCGGTGCCGCGGCAAGTGACCCGCAATCACATGGGGCCCTGTGCTCAGAAAGACCGCAGATGTGGTTTAAGGCGATGTTTTTCATATTTTGAAATTCCTTTTTGGTTTTCAAACTTAATTTAAAGGAAAGGTGCCATCAGGAATGAAGTCGAGTAGGCAGGCAGGAAGGGAGAGGAGAGAGAAACACTTTATTTCTTTTATTCAGCTGGTCATCATTGGTTCTTTCCCAGGCCTTAAATGAGCCAGGGACCTTGGGATGTGTGTGGACTGCGCCTGCTTTAAATCACTGGGCCACCAGGGTGTGCCAGTTTTTTTAAAGGAAAGGTGCAGGCAGGAATGCAGGCGAGCAGGTAGATAGACAGGAAGAGAGAGGAGGAAGCAGCATTTTATTTTTATCTAGTTGTTCACACTGGCTGTCCCCTCCAACCCGAGACTTGAACCTGGGGTATGTGGCCTGCGCTCCTTAGGAGGAGATTAACCCAACCATTGCTCCACCGAGGCACACTTTTTTTTTTTTTTTTTAAGGAAAGGTGCAGGTAGGAATGAAGGTGAGCAGGCAGGCAAGAGGAGAGAGGAGGAAGAAACACCTATTTATTTTATTTAGTCATCCATCCTGGTTGTTCCCCTGGCCCGAGGTCTTGAACCGAGGGCCTTGGGATTTATGTGGACTGCACCACATTGGACTAAACCACCAAGACACCAGGACACACCATATATTGAAATTCTTAATGGTTTTCACATTTGCATTTTTCATGGGGCCCTGCAAAGTTTGTAGCTAGTCCTGTCCTCGGTGGGCAGGGACTTGCTTGCATTTTCGCTTTGGAGGGACTGCGGGGAACGGGGATGTTTAGGGACGAGCTAGAGAGCTAGAAACACCCCGCTTTCCCAGAGGCCTCACAGCTCCTGGATCCTGCACATTGGGGTTCCAGGCTGTGCAGGCAGTTAAACCGCGAATGGACTGGAGACAGAGAGGACCCCTGCCCGCCTCTGGTTGCTGGCAGGGCCAGAGCAGGATGGCAACCCCCACGTCGTTACTGAGAACGGAGTTTTGTGTTCATCGTCTCCTTTAGCTCCGAGAGAGCCCTATCAGTGGGCACTTGTGTGGAGTTTGGGGGTCAGCAGGCAGGAATTTGTTAGAGGCCCCACAGCTGGCAACCACGCAGAGTGGGGGGCTTGGCTGTCTGAGCACAGAGCACCAGCACATTCTCTTTGATCTCTTAGGTCTTAAATTCCTAATCTGGAAAATGAGACAAGTAAAACTGCCCTGTGGCCTCATGGGGAAGCTTGGAGACGGGATGCGGATAGTGCTGAAGACGAAACATGTCGTACATGCTCACAGCATGATGGCCCGCGATGCTGGTGGTGATGGCGATGGTGATGATGATGGTGATGGCGATGCTGGTGATGCTGGTGGTGCTGGTGGTGGTGATGATGTTGATGGAGACGATAGCGATGATGATGATGATGGTGTTGATGGTGATGATAACGGTGATGCCCAGCTGTTGGGCTGCTTCTAACTCTAACTTTGCCGACCCACACCAACCTCCCCACCGGCCCCAAAAGGGTATTTTGCCCCACGGGTCAATCTGGAGCAATGTTCTCTCTCCCTTAGTGTGTTTGTTTCAGGTGGCTTCCATAACAAACTGTTGCAAACTGGGTGGCTTCAGGCTACAGGAAAATACTCTCGTGGTTCTGAGGTCAGAAGTGCATAGTCAAGGTGTTGGCAATGCCGTTTCTTCCTGGAGGCTCAGGAGGAGAGCCGCCCGGCCTCCCCTGCAGACAGCCTGGGGTCCCATGACTGGCGGTCACATCTCCCCACCTAGGCCGCCGCCACCTTCACCTGGCCTGCCCCTCTGTATGCCTCAGTGTGGCCTCTTCTGTCTCCTCGAAGGACATTCTCCTGTGCTTTAGGGCCCATTCTAGCCGGGGATGATCTCATTTTCATCCTTCCCTTAACCACATCCGCACAGACCCCATTTCCAAGTCGGCTGGCATTCTGAGTGCCCCCGTGGATCCACCTTTGAGGGTGGGACTTTTGGGTGGGTCAGTGGGGGGTCCAAGGAACCCACTCAGGCATGACCTGTCCTGCCCTGCTCCCTGTAGGCGCCCCACCCCTGCCAACAAGCCCCTTCTGGCCCGCTGGTCCGAAGCACCTCTTTGAACCTCGGAGCGCGGTGACTCACCAGGAGGGGTTCTGCTGTTTGCTAAGCCTTGCACCCCAGCTCTGGGGGCCTCTGAGAGGGAGTGCCCCACAGCCCCCCACCCAGCACCCCAATTCCAGGGAGCGCCAGCTGCCACCTGGGCGCGGGGAGGCGGGTGGGGCGGCTGGCAGCTCGGCCTTCCCCTTCCCACCCCTTACATGAGAAGCTGGAAAGAACACTGGAGTCTGCAGCTTTGCGGGCAGGCCGCGACACGCGGGGGGAGCCCGGCCCACTGTGCCAGCGCCCGGCAGCAGCTAGAGGACGCAGACTGCACGTGGCCGGCCCCATGCCCACGCAGACACAGCCTCTGTCCCGCCTGCCCGCCAGGTGCGAGGGTCAGGAGAGGGTCCCCGCCCATCCTTCAGGTTGAGGGTAGAGGCAGGCAGCCTGCTCCTTTCATGAGTGTGAAATCAACTGTGTCACAAGGGGGTTCCCTGACATGGCACAAGCAGGTACCCCTCACCTGCCACCACCCCGCTGACCCCAGCAGTGACAGGAAGCCCTGTGGCAGAGAGAAAGCCATGGAGGAGTGGGGATCACTTCTCTCTGGAAGGGCATTGCTGGAGGGATGTGTTGAGTGGACGGGGCATGGATGGAGGTGACTGTCTGTGGCTGGAGATCCTGGGAGGTCTCCCCTTCGGCAGGGTCCTCATCCCCACATGCAAGGGCCCCAAGGTTCTGGGCGCCTGTGGAAGCTGGAGATGGTTCTGACCAACGCCGATGGCTCCTTCGCAAAGGGAAGCTTCCTTTTGCCAGAAATGAACTTGGTGCTTTCAGTCGTCAGGAAAGACAGCTGGGTGGGCAGAGGGCACAGGCAGTTGCCTCTAGCCAGCCAGCTGAAGGGAGAGAGGTCTCCTGTTAGTGCCTCCGAGAGCGACGCCCGGGAGAAGACAACCGGAGGGAAGGCAGGAGGAGGAGGGGTGGTGTGGGCAAGGAGAGAAAGGAAGAATAAACTGGACCAAACGACACAGAACGACAGAAAGAGGCAGGAAGACAAGAGCAGGGAGAGTCGTGCTGAGGAGGCGACGGTGCTGTTCGGGCCCTGGGAGCCACCGGGGCTGGCTCTGCAGGCAGGCAGTGAGCCAGGGCTCTGGAGGGGCGAGGACGTGGCCCGTGGAAGGAGCCGAGTCCAGCGGCGAGAGTGAGCCTGGCGCCCGGGGCCGAGTGGGACCAGATGGATTGGGAATAGGTGGCGCTGGCTCCAGATCCCGGTTCCTGGGAGGGCCAAGCAGGAAGATGCAGCAGACTGAGGCGCGGTGACAAATGGGGCTCAGACATTCCCTGGAAGGCCCCGTGGGCACGTGGCCCCCGTGCCTCCAGCTCCTCGCGCTCTGGTTTCCAGTGGGGAGATTGGAGGGACTCCGCAGGTGGCGCAGGGCCTGGAGCTGGGATGGCCCAGGGGCCCCGGGTCACAAAGCCGTGACTTGCTCCAGGCTCCCACCACGTGCAGCAGCGCTTGGATCTACGTGCGCGCTGGAGCCCAGAGCTGGGCCAAGTCGCACGAACAATGGTTCGCTTCTCCATCTGTGAAGTTGGCTCCGGGATTTCATCCAAATATGGGCACAGCCAGGAGGGAAAAGGTGTGTCTTCCTTAAAAAGGCTCGAATAAAGGAATCCTCTCCAGGGCCTGTGAACCCATGTTTAGTGAGTGACGGCCTGTCCGGGCTGGTCTGTGGGCACAGTGACCTCTTCCCCGAGGCAGCAAGTTCTCGGTTCCTGTCCTCATATCCCAGAGCAAGTCCCTCCAGCAAAGTCTGCCACATTCGGAGGCAATCTCCACCTTGGGGCCCAGGAGCTGTCCTGACCCTTCCTTTGGGGACTGGGAGAAGGGCCCTCCTGGGCGCATCTGGTTCCCGAGCCGCCTCCAGGCTGGAGAGGGAGACTCAGAGGCCCAGAGGCTCATTCAGTTGAGGAAAGTCAAGTGCAGGCTCTTGTCTGGAAGTGACAGAAAATAGACTCAGGCCGGGCTAAGCGAACGGGAAGCCAGGCAGCATGAAGGACCTCGGGGTGTTATGCTCAGTGACAGGTCTGACCGAGAAAGACCAATACTGTACCGTCTCCCTCGCTCACTTGGCTGTGGAATCGGAGTAATGCGAATTCATGGAAAGAGATCAGATGGCGGCGGGGCAGGGAATTGGATGGAGGTGTCCAATGGTACAGGCTTGTTCTGGGATGTGACGTATGTGATGTATGTATGTGACATGGCTGTGCGGTGCGTTTGAAGCCTGCTGGGGAGTAGAGACTGAAGTCCTCATCACAAGGGGCAATTTTCCCCTTAAAGTGAGGTCACTGTGACTTACAGAACAATGTAAGTGTAGGTGTGCAGTCTCACTCTTCATCCAACACCTGCTGTGACACCACACCCGCCCTGTTTCCAGTAGCCTCCACCTGCCCCAGCCGCCACCCCGTCCCCTCTGCAGCCTCAGTTCTGCTGCGAGTGCTCAAGGGCTAGTTTTTATTTCGCTTCGCCTTCTGCCTTGCTGCGTTTCTGTATGCCGCGGGTGAATGAGATCACCCAGTGTTCGTGTTTCTGCAGAGAAAAACCTCACTGGAATGATATGAGGTGAGGAATGTTCACTAAACTGACGGTGGGAAGCATTTCTCAATATGAACATATGTCAGGTCGCTCAGCTGCACACATTATGCAGTGTTGTATGTCAGTTACATCTCATTCAGGGGGGGACAGGCACGCCTGCTGCTGCCGTGGTTAAGTCCACACCCCCAGAGTCCGTACAGCCTGAGGACCAGGGAACCATCAAGATGCACAGCGACATAGACGGGCGAATGCTTCTTCCTCCTCTCTCTGCCTGCCTGCCAGCCTGGCTTCATTCCTGCCTCCTTCCTTCCTCCAAATATATATATATATATATATACACACACACCTACATATAAATAATTCTTAAAAAAAACTGGAAGAGAAAAATGAAAATCAAAACACTGAACAAGAGGAGGGATAGATTGACTTATGAACCTGACCATCAGGCCCTGGGTACTTCCGGGACATGGGCAGCATCTCTGTCCTTGGGCCCTAATCCGTGATGCCCGTTCTTAGCCATTCAGCATCACATGATGCCCTTCTCTTGATTTCATCCACCCTGGCCAACCCGCAGACAGAACTTCTACCCAGATCCCTGGCTGATTCTTATTGGTCCAGTTTGGTCACCTGTCCATTTGTGACCTGATCATTGTGACTGGTCTGCCCTGGTTCCAGGTCTGCCCTGAGGGTCAGACCCCACATGACCACATGGCCCAAAGATCGGAGAGGAGTGGTTTTTCCAAAGCAAATCAGACACTTAGAAGAGGAGAGAGAATGGCTGTGGGCAGGAAACACAGAGCAGTCCCTCAGGCCACATCATACAGCTGATAAGCAGCAGCTCCTGGCTTTGGACTGAATAACTCTGGGTCCTGGTTTTGATTTGGGGCTTCAGGAATGGCTGGATCCAGGAGTTTGAACAAAGGCAGTAAGACTCGGCTTCCCTCCGTCTCTCTGCATTTCACCCCTGCGCCTTCCACGGGTTGGTTTCTTTCTCAGACAGGCCCCCCCCCCCCCCATGGCATCCCTGAACAGCTCTAGTTTACAACAACCAGTTTAACAACTTCAGTGGAAAGAATCTTATCTTTTCCGAACAAGCAAAACTATCCCCTAGGCTGATGCACATTGAACTGATTTGGGTCACATGTCCAGCCCTGAACCAATCGCTGTGGTCTGCTGTGGACTCAGCTGATGGTTAAGGAATATAGAGGCGTGGGCACGATGGCCTGTCAGCTGGGGTGGGAAAGTGGGGTCAGGACCCTACATTGTCAACCACAGCAATTCAGTGCCCAGGAGGGCCTTGCATGGGGTCTATAGATGGTCTGACTCTCATGGGTGCTTCATTTGGCTAAACTGGACTGTCCAGGAGCAGATGTGTTTGAAAAGGACTTTGTACCACCCTGCAGAGGATGCTGGCATGGGGGACGGCAGGACAAGAAGTCTGTCCATTTCTGCTGTGATTAGATTCCAAGGAGAGTCATGCCTTTTATTTGCACAGCACGTGGCTTTTAAACGGTTAGAATTTGTTGATCTCCAGGGGACTCTTCACAGTCTGTGGGTTCCAGAGGCCAAATGACCAGTCCCATTTTTACAGGGGGAAACCAAGAGGGCATATGACATGGCGACAGTGAGGTTATTGACAGACGTGGTAAAGGAACCCAGCCTCCTGACCCTCTGCTGCCCCAGCTTCTCCCATCTCCCCAGGCCTAGACTTAAGTGCCCGGAGCATGAGCTTCTGACCCAAAGGGCTAGAGTTAGCATACTGGCTCAAGCCCCTTCTCACTTGTGTGAACCTGGGTTCTGGGCTTCAGTTGCCTCATCTGTGAAATGAGTCAGCAATGGTGCCTACCTAATGCAATTCTGGTAAGAGACTGAAATGCTGTATCAAAAGTCTTAGAACTATACTTTGGACATAGCAAACACATTAAAGATGACTGCTCTGTCAGGTAGGAATTGGGGTTGACTGAAGCTAGGATTTATGTTCTCACATAATGACCAGCAATGGGCAGTCACCAGCATTCATTTAACACTCACTGGTAGCAAAGTTGAGGTGGCTGCACTTTGTTTGATTATTTCCTTCAGTCCCAGTATGGCTGCTGCTGCTCCAGTCATCACATCCATACTCCAGCCATTAGAATGAGGAATGGGGAGTGACAAAAATGTCTGCTTCTCAGCTGAGTCAGCCTCTTGAAGAATTTCCATGAGTGCTGCATCCACTTATTTCTGCTTTTATAATAATGACCACACACATTGCAAAGAAGGTGCCAAAATGCTGTTGTTTAGATGAACTCATCTCATGTTTCAGTGACCTAGGATTCCTGTTAGAGGAGGGAAGAGACTGAAAAAGAAGAAGGAATTCTGTCGTCTATGCCAAGGGTAGTTTTGTTTTTCTTTTTTTTAAATCATCATGCATGCAGGGTTTAAAGAAAGAGTCATATATTTACATGCCTACAGATAGATGACCTTAAAGTGTAAGTTAGGCTTCAGAGTCAGAGAGGCAATAGGGAGTGGTGGGGACTGAGGCACACTGAAGAGCTCATGTTCTGTCTCTGGGGGATGGTACATCAGATCTAGCTGATACTTGCCAGGAGAGAAAGAAGGGCCCAGTGTTATCAGCACTTCTGATATTTCAAGAAAAATGGTTAAGCACAGTTTTAGATGAAATCTTCTGATTTTTAAATGCTGATAATTAGAAATGTATCTCCTTCTACAATTTCATGAGTTAAGTAACACACAGTTCTGAGCTGCATCTTATTTGAGGCTGACTGTTTTTGCTTTGTTTTGTTTTGTTTTGTTTGTTTTTAAAGGAAAGATGCAGGCAGGAATAAAGATGGGTAGGTAGGCAGGCAGGAAGATAGAGGAGGAAGCATTTTATTTCAGTTGTACATCCTGGTTGTTTCCCCCACCCCAGGATGTGGACTCTCATCCTTGGGATATATGTGGATTGCAGCAGCCGGAGGCTATGGACTTAACCACTAAGCCACCAGAGCACGCCAAGTCAGGTTCATTGAGGTAAGATTGACATTCAGCAATACCCACTCCTTATAGACGTCCAGTTTAATGAACTCTGCAACAATGCCATGTGTAACCACCACCACGATGAAGCTATCAAGCACTTTCATCACCCCCCAAAAGTTCCCCATGTTCCCTTTAGTTAGCCATCACCCCTACAGTCCGTGGCGACTAAGAGTCTGCTTCCTGTGCCTTTACTTTGACCTCTCCAGCATGTCAGAGAAATGCGATCATGCAAGGCATAGCTTGGATTCTCGCTTCTCTCAATTAGTGTTTGGAAGTCAGTGATCCAAGGGGCCCAGAAATTTGCTCCTTTTTATTCCCAAACCACGTTCTGTGGTGCAGCTACCCACAGCTACTTTATCCTTTTCCTGTTGATGGACGTTTGGTTTGCTTCCAGTTTGGGGCGATTATGAATTGGGCAGGACAAACATCCCTGCACAGGATTTTGTGTGGACACATGTCTTCGTTTACCTTGGGTAAATGTCTCGGAGGGATTTAGACTCTGTTCCCAAGTGGTGGCACATTTCTGCATTCCCACCAGTGGCGTGACAGGGGTCTAGCTGTGCGTCCAGCAGATCCTCCGCCTCGCGAGGACTTGGTCTTCTCTGGTGGACTTTCTGGCGGATGTGGTGTTTGGCTTGTTTAGCCATTATAGTGATAATGAACATCTTTTATAGACTCGTTGGCCCTCCAGACATATTCTTTAGCGAGCTCTCGGTTCACGTGTTTCATCCATTAACAAAATGTTTATTGCGGTAACTTTGATTTACAGATGACAAGTCTGTGTGTGTAGGTTCAGCGTGTGGACGACCACACGCCCTGCCCACCACCAGATCACCCAAATCCCCACTCTTTGGACTCCTAGCACCATGTCATCCCTCTTCCTACCCACGTCCCTGCTGGGAACCTCTGTCCTACTTTCAATATCCAAGGGTTGGTGTTTGTCTAGTCTGTTCCTTTGCTTTGTTTTTTTTGGGCCACATGACTGAGATCACTGGTATCTGCCTTTTTCCTTATGACTTACTTCAGTCATCACAATTCCCTCTGGTTCCGTTCACGCTGTCGCAAATGGCAGATTTTTGTCCTTTTTAAGGGCTGTATAGTATTCCATCGTGTATATGGACCACATCTTCTTTATCCTTTCATAACTGTAGGCACTTAGGTAGTTTCCAGTTCTTGGTGATTATAAACAATGCTGCAATGGGTGTGGGGTGCATATATCTGCAAATTCGTGGCTTTGTGTGTGTTTTTGGTAAATAACCAGAAGTGGGATGACCCATCCTCAATATTTTTAGCAATTTCCATACTGTTTCCCACAAAACTGGCACTAACTTACACTTCCACCAGCAGTATAAAGCAGTTTTCTTTGTCTCTTGTGCCAACATTCGTGGTTCCTAATCTGTTAGATTATAGCCATTCTCACAGAGGTGAGTTGACAGCTCATTGTTTTGATTTACATTTCCCTGATCACAAGTGAGGAGAAGAGTCATAATTTTATATATTCTATTTAGGCCTCTGATCTATTTCAGCATATTTCTTCATGATGGTGTGAGGTTCATCTCTCGCACATACGTGGCCACTGCTCTTGCCCATTCGGCGAAAAGCCGTCCTTTCTTCATTCACTTGTCTTGACACTGTTGAAAGTCCGTTGACAGGTGTGAGTCTTTTTCTGAAACCTGTGCTTCGTTCTCTGGGTCTCTGTGATGTTCTTTAACCAATACCGTAGTAGGGCCCAGACTGAGTGTGAGTTCTTACTGTACTTTATTACTTTTTAAAAAATAAACTTTATTTGGGAATAATTTTAGATTTACAAAAACGTTCCTAATACCTTTAACCTTGCTTTGCCTCATATTAACATTTTATGTACCATGGCACGTTTGTGCAAACTAGCACACGGACATGGGTGCAAAACTCTTAACTACACTGAATAAACTAGGTGTCATCAGCTTTTCCATAAAGGAGCTTTTTTTCCCGTTTTAGGATTCAACCTAGGAGACCACATTGCACTTAGTCATGGACTTGTTAAAGGTATGTATTTATTTATTTATTTGGTGTGCCTTTTAATTTCTCTAGACTCATCATATAGTCAATAGGTCTTACAGTAATAACTGAGTGGATATTTTCCCTATGTGATGCAAAACTATATTATGTCTTAGATTTAAGGAAATAGGGTGTTAATAGGACTTCTTGATCTCCTTCAGCCTCCACTTCTCCATCTATAAAATGGGAACAGTGCTTGGGCTCACCTCATACAGACGTGGGACAATGAGAATCAACGGAGAGATTCCTGGAAAGGGCCTACCCCAGAGCGTGGGGCCCACTAATTCATGAGTGAGTGATGAACAGAAATGCCAGCTCTACCCAAAGCCAGCCAGTGGGGGCTGGCGCACACTCCTTCTCTTCCCTTTTTTGAAGAAAAGTTGCCTGGAGCCCTGATTTCTCAGCAGCTTTTGTTCTCCAAGCAGGAGCCCACAGGAATAGCTACCAATTAAAATAACAAAGTTTCAGGTGACATTTGCAGAAGAAGCTGCAAATGTTTAATAAAAACCCAGTTACTGGGAGCACGCGGCAGGTCTCTCTTCTGGAAGCTGCGGCCACATTTCATGTTGCCAGCGCACTGGATGTGGTTAGAACCAGACCCAAGCCTGGCTCCCTCTGCAGACCCTGGAGTCCCCCACCGTGCCCCTGCCCCATGCTAACAGGTCACCTTCCTCCTTTCGCTCTCTTGTCCTGAAACGCAGGCACCTTTTCTCGCCGGCATTTTCAGTGTTGTGGACTTGACAGTGTTTGTGGGTAACTGAAATAATACAAAGGGAGGGCCTCTGTCAAAAGGGGCCCTCGCTCCACCCTCAAATGGTCGCTGCAGAGGCAAAGCACTCCATCTGTCTGACTCCTGTGGCTAAAAGTCACTGTCACCGTGAAAGAAATGAGAGCGTGGAAAATCCCCCGTCTCACCCCACCTTCAGATGACTAGTATGTGGGTGTCCGCTTTTTCAGGACTTTGAGTTACTTTTTCAAGAGAGGAGGGAAGGGAGAGAAAGAAGCTTTCTAAGGCCGGAAGGATGAGGAGGAATCACTTTATTTCTCTATTTTGGATGTCCCCTACACCCTGGCCCTGAGTCACAGACCTGAGTCTGTGGACTTTCATGCACGACACCCCCACCTCAGCCACAAGCTTAGCGCCTGAGCCACCAAGGCACACCCACTTCCAGAACTTTTTGTGCCTGTACTTTACAAGACTGCACACTTTGATGTGCCCTGGTGGAGCAGTGGTTGGGTCCGCTGCTCCTGCTGAGCACACTCCATGTCCATTCCAAGGACCCAGGTGATGTCCCGGGGCTGGGACAAACAGCTATCATGAACAACTGCATAAAAATAAATAATATGCATCATTCTCATCTCTCTTCCTGCCTGTCCACTTGCCTTCATTCTTGCCTGCACCTTTCCTTGAAAAAACACGAAGACTGCGTACTTCAGTAATGCAAGCAGGTCCTGGGAGCAGAATTTAAATTTTGACAACTAGTCATGGGCAATTTATGATGCCTGCAGGCCTCAGTTTCCCTGTCTGTAAGATGGGGACGTCATCAGAACTGACTCCAGTGATGGTTAACGTGACAGGAGATGGGGTTCCCAGCAGACCTGGCAGAGTGAACCCTGAATAACGGCAATGAGGATTCACGTGCTTGCTTCCAGTGCTGCCTGACAAATGACCACACACCTTGTGGCTTCCAGCTGCCCCCGTTTATGACTTTATCCTTAGATCTCACTGTTCTGCGGGCCAGGACTCCAGGGTCTCAGCAGAGAGGCAGATGCTGGCCGAGGCTGGGGTCTCCTTGGGGGCTCCTCTCCTAAGCCCAGTGTTGTTGCCGAAGTCCATCTGCGTGCAGCTGGAGGGCTGAGACCGGCTACGGCCGAGTACCCGATGCTGCCCGCCCCGTCCGCACCCGCCCCTGATCAGGGCGGCCCACCCACATGAATCCTCTTTACAGGAACTCAGCATCCAGCTGACCCAGGACCTCCATCACACCTGCAAAACCCCCTTTTCCAGATTTCCCTACAGGTAATGTAAGCACAGGGAGACCTCCCCTGGACTTGGGTCCCCTCCACACCCAAGGGGAGAGATCACCCCCACAGGCCGGCCCACAGGGAGGGGCCCACGGAGAATAAGTGCCCGGGGCCTTATTCTCTCCTTGTGCTTCAGATTGGGGGGAAGCTAGGGAAATGTAGACTGTTCCCCAGGATCCAGAGATGACCCCATGCAGCATTGGAATGGAATGTAGTTTTCAAGAAATGAATAAGTTACTTGATTCAGAAAATGCTGATCAATTAATCATGTCATCTGTTCGTTCCGTGAGTAGTCACTGCACCCCCGGGGGCCCTGGGAACATGGGCTTACAGCTAATCATGAAGTCTCCCGGGTCCAGAGAACAGCAGACCTTCCACGAGCCTCTCCTCCATCCCGTGCTGGGCCGGTAGGTCCACGCTCGCTGACGTCATCCTGACACAAGCCCAGGAGAGAGGCTCCCTGCAGGTTGCAGAAACTGAGGTCGAGTTTACCTCCGCCGAGGTTGGCCGCGTCCAGGCACATTTGGCTCCAGAGCCCGGGCAGGTACCACGTCCTTTTCCCGTTTGTCGCTAACCAGCACGCTCACAGGCCCCTCCTCTCTCCCACAACTGACCCCTCTGGACCTGCGGGAGGTCAAGTCCGCGGGAGAGCTTTGGCTCCAGTCGAGCACCTTTGCCAAGAAGCAGTGTAGGCCCCGTGACCTAGGAGGCCGCCCCTGCTGCAGACAGGGGACCTGTCAGGGTCCCCAGTAGCCACATCCTCCACCCTGTCAGGAGGAAGAGGAAGAGTTAAAGGCAAGGACATGGAATCTCTGTGCCCAGAGCTGGGCTGGACAGTCGCTGCTGAACTCACCCCACCAGTCCGATGTCAGACGAGCTGCGGGAACTTTCTGTGCAAAAATGAGCCCAGTAAAAGGGGAAACTGCATGGTGAAGGACGAAGTTGGGGGGCTGGCAGCGAGCATAAGGCGGTCCATACAGACGTGGACCGACGGTGCACACCTCCAGCCAGCTAGTTAGGATTCACCGCTCCTTCCATGGGAAGGGCGTCCCTTGTCCCGACCCCTTCTTCTGCTAATGCGTCAAGGACATCTGTTCTGCGAGAACTTACTGAGGACAGAGGTCTTTGTTTCTGTCTGTCGTGATCGTGTATTGTTAAAAATGTAACCAAAAAAGACTGATGTATATGCTGAAAACAAAAACATTTCTCTAATAAAGAAGACCAAAATACGCAGAGAGACATCGCTGTTTGAGCAGAAGATTTATCGTTGTTAAGATGGAAATATTCCCAGACTGTGTGAGGACAGGGATCTTGGCATGAGCACACAGTGTCCCCTGCAGTCACCTCTGAGGAGCAGAGGAAGGAGGAGATGAGGGGAGACCCAGCGACCAGGCGCAAACACTGCAGCCCTGGGCCAGGCAGGGCCACCTGACCGTCCTGTGCCTTGGTTTCCCCAGCGTTCCGTGGGGATGAGCCTGCCCGACGGGCTTGCATTTCCGGGATCACGTGACAGCATACCATGTCCAGCCCGTGGTGGGCTCCTGGAATCTGTAACTGGGGTTGGCGAGCATCATGGCACGTTTTCTGCAAGAAGGTGAGGTGTACTATCTCTGTCCCCGTCAAGTTGGGCTTCCTTCCACACCTCTCCCTGCAAACAGGCTTCAGACTTCACGCCACGGGGTTCATCCAGGTTCCTGATGCTACTCCTCCCTCCCTGACCCCTGCCCTACCTGCTGGCCGCAGAGATGGGTGATGGGGTTGGCCCTGGATGGAAGCTGGGTCCAGCCTAGTCCTCCTGTTCAAAGTGGCCTGGAGAGAGAAACCTCTTATCTGTCCCCATAGTACCTGGACTTGTGGTAACCTGCAGAAAGCTGGACTGACTCCTGGTATTTGGTCTCTGCTCAGCTGGAAGCCCCCTGAGGGCGGGGACTCCAATGTCCTAGTTTTGTTTTTGTTTTGTTTTGAAGGAAAGTTGCAGGCAGGAATAAGGGGCCATGAACCCAGGTCCTTGGGAATGCATGTGGATTATGTGGCCGGGCTGTGCCCGAACCACTAAGCCACCGGGGTGGCTAAGCCCCATGTTCTCTTGACCCCATGTGGCCGCACAGGACTCAGTGTCTGAGCATGGCAGGGGTGGAGCTTAATGTGATGCGGAGTCTGATGAATCAGGGTCAGATGGTGAAAATCTGCTCTTCCGTGAGTCCTGACTCACTGCTTGTCGCCGTCCGCAGCTCGTCCTTTTCCTTTTTCATTCTCGCTTGCGTTTCTTGCTTGCTTTCAACTTTCCATGAATGGGTATTTCAAAGCTGGGGATGCAGCAAGAAACCACCACCCACCTGCTCTCTGCTTCCATAGTGCTCATCATTCGGATGCTCCTTTTTCACATGTCCTCCCCCTCTCACTGGGGAAGAGGAGACGAGGCCCTGGAAGATTTTCAAACAAATCCCGTTTCACCTCTAAATACTTCAATATGCATCCTAACAGATGAGTATTTAAAGTAGTAATACTTAGTATCTCTTTTGTTCACCACGCTGTATTCATTTTACAGACTGAAATGGCCTCTCAGTCCGTATTTCATGCCATGCCCATCATCAGGGTCCCAGTATCCTCCCCACACCCCGACCAGTCCTGTGCTGTTCTTTTTGTTGGGATTTGTCTGTTCATTTGTTTCATTTCATTATATTCCACGAGTGACCCCATCCTGTGTTCCTTTTTCTTTCTGACTTATTTTGCTTAACACAATCCCCTCCAGTTCCAGGCAGAGGGTTGCGGAGGCCATGGCTTCATCTTTTTTAATAGTGGCATAGCGTCCCATGGCGTCTGCAGACCACGGAGTGTCAGGTGAGTATTTTTTAAACAAATGCAATGTCACTGCTGCACTTACCTAAGACATTTTCTTGATATCATGTCATACCCAGTCCATGGTCAATTCTCCCCCTTCATCTCAACACTGTCTCCGCGCAGGGGTGCCCAGGTCCTCCTGTGGTACCCGTGGGGGTGTGGCAGCTGGATTTGTTGGTCCTAAGTGACAGGGACTCGGTTGCAGACCAGCTGAAATCTAGACGGGGCTCCAACCGCCTCCTGCGGAAACTGAGGAATGGCTCCCTCTGGGGACGCTGGACCCAGCACCCAGTCCAGTGAGGCCGGTCTCTGTCCTCTGAGTCTCTAGGTAGGTCTAACCCATTGTTTCAGAACAATTACAGGATCACATTCTTTTTTTTTTTTTTTTTGTCTGGATAAGAAATGGGTTCTTCTAGCAGGACCCAGTTTGGAAGGGAAGGGCTTTGATTGGCTCAGCTGCAGCCCTTCACCAATCACGTGGCCAAGGGGCGGAGCCTGCTGATGGACAGCCCACCCAATTACTCAAGATTCGAGTGAGGGGCGGAGCCGTTTCCCAGTGGGAGGAGCATTTTGTTCCGCAGGTGACAGGCAGGGGGACCCCAACAACTGTTAGCCAGTAGGGATTGTTTCAGATACTCCTGGGAAACAGGTTTTCATCAGTAATAAGCCTGGAAAATACTCAGCTGAAGAGACTTAAGCTCACCCCCTCCCTTTTCATTTATTTATTTTCAATTTTTTGAAGTACGTTATTGCATTAACTTTGTTTTACAAATTAAACTCCTATGTGCAGGTTCCCCATTCCTCAGACACATGTGAACACACCCTGCCCTCCACCACATCCCCCTCCCTTTTTGGAAGGTAGTTGTGTAAGTGTGCAAAAGTGTGCAAAAGTCCCTAAGTGCGCAAAAGAGAATTTTGCAGAGTTGATCATGTAAATCTTTTGATTCTTAATGCCTTCTCTCATGAAGGCAATATCTCCTGTAAAAGGGCAAAAATGAGGCAAAAAAATGCTACTTTTGATGTAAAAAGCACAGAGGTACGTGGAAAACATCGGCAGGTGCTTAGTGTGTCTGTGGCAGCAGAATCTCGTGGAAGGGCAGTGGAGAGGGAAGCAGCCAGAAAGTCTCCTAGCGGCGTGGTGATGGAAAAAAGAAAGAAGGGGGTTGTGAAACACTTTTGTTTTCTGTCTGGGCCCCGGTTTCCTTGTCGGTAAAATTGGGATAATATTGCCCCATCCAGCTGACTGTTGCAAAATCCCAAGCATTTGGAAGGCAGCTGGCACAGGACAGGCTGCGGTGCGGGGCTGCCGTGCCTGTGGTTGATGCTGGATCTGGGACGTTGCGTGAATGTAGGGAAACTGAAGAGTAAGGTCTGATGTTTAGTGAACTGGCTTAAATGTCTGAATGCTACCTTTTCTCACTTACAAACGGAGTCAAAAACATTTGCCTTGTGGAGTCGCTGTGGAGTTTAAAGGGAGTAATAGAGGCCAAGTCCCTGGCATTCATCAAGCAACTGTTATTTTATCCCCTTCTGCAGTAGGGAAACTGAGGCCTGGAGAGCTGTGTTTATCACGCCTCCCGCCCCGCCGAGGTCACACCTCCGCCTTTTCCTTCTCAGTTCTAGAAGCCTGTCCCCTCCCCGCCCAGCTCTGAAGGTTGACAAGTGTGAGCTTTTTATTTGTGTGGGTTTTCATTGACTCTACAATTTTCAAATTTGCCTTTGTCTGAGAAGAATAGCAGGGAAGGCAGAGAATGTGCTAGATTTCTCCCTCCCCTCCCCTCAGTGCAGGTCAAGCTTCCTTGCTGTTACCTTTTTCACTGGAGGTGACCCAGGCAGACTGGGTCTGGGTCTTGGGCTTCCACATGCCAGGTCAGGATTCCACTGGTTTTCTCAGCTCTGATTTCTGCTTCTGGGGCCTGAAATCTCTGAGTTTAAACCCCATGAGCTGACGCCAGTGTATTTGCCCTGTGAACAGGGAGCCTGAGAACTCTGGGCTCTTAAGTCTGTGACATAAGAGACATAAATCCTTTCTCTGGTCTTCAACTCTGAGGGTGTGTCCCTGCACAGCCCCCTGGGTGTGGCAGCTGGCTCAGGTTCCAGGGGTGTGGCGGGAGGAGCAAGGATGCCAGCCTCCACCTTCCAGTCCCCTTGTCTGCAAATCACAGGCGCTCCTGCTCTGAGGCAGGGGACGTGCCCTGCGCTCAGAGTTTTATTTCCTTCCATCCTGTACCCCTGAGTGACCTGGACGCTTAACCGCGACTGGCCTCACCTTCCCGATCTGCCAAGTGGGACGACGAGGGCTCCTTCCTGCCGGGCATCACATTTAAACCTGGCACCAGACGCACACGACGGGGATGACGGGGAGACGCTGTTGGGTTCCCCATCGCCGTGCAGCCCACAGCGGACAGAGTGGAGTTTTTCACTTTATTCAGTAAAGACTCTCGAGAAATGCATCTTTTAGTTTCTCAGTGCCTGTCGGTGTCATGTTGACGCTAGACTGGCGTCTATGAAGGCGTGATATGTGTAAGAAAACAATACACAGACCTCAACGACATGCGGCCCAGAGACACGGAGTGAGGACCTGGAGTTGGAAACATAGAGGGTGGGCTCGTTCAGCAGGGCTGGCACAGCATTCGCCGTGTCGTGCGGGAGAGGGAGGGCCTGCTCCCAGGAGCTGTCCTAACAGGCCTCTGAGGACTCAGAGGTGAGCCCAGAATTCCTTCCTCACGTCTGTCAAGGACAGCTGCTTCCTTCTAGAAGATGCCCCACTGTCCTGACTCCCTGACCTTGTGGGTGTTCTCATCACCTTCCACTCTGCCCAGGCTGGCTCACATGACCCCGTGGCGGGGGACACTTCTCCCTCGGCAACCTGCCCCGTCCTTGGTCCTCACCACTACGAGGAGGCTTCGTTCGAGGTTGGGACAGAGTTCGAGGTGGGACGGAGTGCTTGGGGCCAGCACCCCGGGGGGGGTTATGCCAGACACCAGGAAGCGTCCCCGCCTTTCTGTGACTTGAAAGATCTTCAGCAAATGGGTCGATCGTCCCCACAGGAAATCGGGATGAGCCTCACAACACATATTTGGAAACCTCTGTCCCTCCTGACAATGGGCTTTCTGAGAATACAGCTAATTCTATTCATGATTACACAACAGAGACGATTGAGCAAGCGGCAGCCGCCACGGAGGGTGCAGGCCAGCTGGATTGGACTGGATTCTGTCCCCAATATTCAAAACAGGCCAGTTTTCTTCTCAGCCCTCAAAAATGTGGGGATTGACTGGGCAAGGCTTCCAGGGCAGAACCGATGCTGGTCTCCAGAGAGAGGCCTTGTAGGGGGACATATTTTAACCCTGGGCCTGGCCTTTTGATTCCCCCAGTCGCTACTGATTGTCAGTGCTTCACCGCCTGGCTCGGACACTGGAATTTACAGATGTGACTGACACATTGATTTTAGTGTAAATGTTCCTGGGGTTTTCGTTGCTCTTAAGAAACAATCCTGGTTGTGAGGCTGTGGCTGTAAAGCCACCTCGCGACTTTCTGCTGCGCACTGTGTGTGACTGATCGACTTTCGTGTTTTACCAGGTCGCGCTCCTACGGCCGGTGCCATTTTAAAGTGTTTTCCTTGCTCTGTACCAAGTGCACGTCACTCTTTCAAGCGTCACCGTCCCTTTAGATGATTGTATAGCGTTTCACTGTGAAAGCACATCAGCGCGTATTGGAACAGTTCCCCGTTGCTGGATATTCAGCCTGATTCCAACTCTTTGCCGTTGTGAAGAGCTCTACAGGGGACATCCTTGTACACCGATCTTCGCGCACATCTCTGATTATTTCCTTAGGTAAATTCCTAGAAGTAAAATTACTAGTAAATGGCTCACATAGACTAAGACTTTTTAATACGTGCTGCCATCTTCGTCTAGCGAGTCGATGACAAACAGCATCTCTGACAGCAGAGGGTTTCTTCTCTCCCAGCCCCTCCACCCTGCCAGCCCCGCTACAGAGGGACAAAACCCAGAAAACAAGGTAGACATAATCCTGCCTCCTGGAGAAAATGGCTGTTGACAATTTGGCGGACGTTGGCCTCAGGTCGTTTCCTGTCTGCACGGGCGATGCCTGCGTGTGTGTTTTTCAGAACAGGAATGATTTCTGCACATTGTTCTGACCAGGATTTTAAATTTAACTGCAGATGGGCATTGTTTTTTAGGGCCCATCATCCTTTCTCGTGATTGCATCATGTTACTTTATGAATCTCAACTGCGGTCTGTTTCGCCAAATCCTGAATGCTGAGTATGGAGGCGGCTGCCCACTTTTCCCATATAAAAGGGTGTGGAAGTGAATTCCCTTCCTTATGCGCAGTTTCTAAATAATCCCTCAGAAATGAAAATTCGAGGACAGGAAGAGCACACATTTTTAAGGATATCTATAAGGATATGTATCTATATGAAACTGCAGAGGCCACAATCATTTCTCTTCCCTGAATTTTTCTCCATCCTTGCTAACACGAGCTCCAGTTCTTGTTGGAGTTGCGTCTCTGACAGGCACGAAGAGTTATCTGATCATCGTTTTCATTTCAGTGGCTTTGCGCCCCAGAGAATGCAGACACTTTGCCTGAGTATATTGCCTGTCTCCTTTCTGCTTCTGGGATTTGCCCCTTGCCTCTGCTCCAGACCTGTAGGAACGTTGCAATGTTGCATCTTTTAGACGTTTGAATACTTTGTCATCTATTTGGAATTATTTTCCAAGTTGCTGTGTCTTTTTTCATGGTGTGGCTAGTGCATGTGCAGGTTGAGGGAGTTTGGATGTCTGTGTATGTTGAATCATTTTCTTGCGCACACGTGTGTGTGTCCCTAAGAGTTTGAAAAGGCCTCCAGGGAAGAGTTTTCAGGGCTCACAGACGCTGGGCAGCACCCAGAGCGAAGGAGGCCACGTCCTACGGGGTAGGGCGAGCAGGATGGCCTTTGGGCTTTGCAGGTGCCGTGACAAGCTCGTGGCAAAGCAGCGCATGCAGTCAAAAGCCCTTTGTCTTTCTTGTTTTTAGGAATCTGCCCCGAAGGGACGAGGTAGCAGAAAGTTCTGGGCACAGCTGGCAGCACAGACCCAGTTGCTCATTCCTATCAGGTCACACTTGGCTCTCGTGTGAAGCCAGGGAGTGATCAGCAGGCCCCCTGCACCCCACCTGAGGGTGACCTGGGACTTTCAACAGGGCCCTGCAAATCTCTCCAGGCAGGCCCCTTCTGGGTAGATAAGACCAGACACCCCGCCAAAAGGCAAAAATTTCCCATCCTATCAACAAAACTTTCTTTCTGGACGCTAAGAAACACCACACGCATGATGAGCAGATGAGAACAGATGAGGAATAAATACTTTCCACAATGAAATCAGCAGGCATCCCCGATCTGACCCAGCCAGCGGACAGGTAATTCCTTACTTCCCTCCCTCAGGGGTGGGAGGTGGGAGGAGCCCCCACAGGCACCAAATCTGGGGTACACTGGACGCACCCAGTGCCAACTTTTAACTCCTGAATGAATGCCTGAGTGAATGAGGGTGCGAACACGTGAACGAAGAAACCAGAATCCTAGTCACTGTGTGTGTGTCTTCCTTTAAACTTCACCCCATTTCAACGCAGAGGCTTCTGCACCCCTGAGCCTAGAGCGGATGAGGGCTCCTTCTGCTTGTGACTGCGGGATGCTCGCTGCGAAACCGCCCCTGAGCGCCTCTGGAAAACGGGTTAGAAATATTCACCCCTGCTGCCTGCGCCTCCCTCTGCAGGGACGTCAGTCGGATGAATCAGAGTGTAGGTATTTTGGCCCGGCTATTGTTTTGACAATAGGAATGATTAAACAGATAGTTTATTTATTTTATCCTCATCTTTCGTATCCACATCTCCAGAAGAGCTTTGTTCGTAGGGACAGACAAGAAAGGATCTTTCTGTGAAGTCAGAGACTCGTCATGGGAGGAAAATGAGGGCATCTTCGAGGGAAGGCATTTTTTTCTCACAGGGCTTCTTTAGCTGGTTCTTTCCTGCTCCTGCTTGGACTGGCAGGTCTGCTGAATCCCTGGCCCTGGCAGAGACTAGAGTGATAGCAGGAAAGAATGGGTTAGAGTCAAGCGGGACTTCCTGGCAACGAGACTGGGGGCAAAGGAAGGAGGAAAACGGACACCTCCCTCCCTGTGAGTAAGAGGTGACCTGCTGGGAGACACTCCATCCAGCACCTTTTAGTGAGACCATCCGGCCCCTCCTGCTACCTCATGCCCTGATGTTTGGGTAGCAGCATGGAAACTGCTGGAAGGATCCTGGGAGAGAGACAGGAAAAAAAAAAAATGCAGCACCTTGTTCCCATTTCACAGATGGAGAAACCGAGGCAGGACTGTGCAGCAAATATGTAGCGAAGGCCTCCCTCGTGTTCTGAGCTCCGGGGTTACAGCAATGACTTTCCTGGCAAACAGAGTCTTGAACACAGAACTTACTGTGTGGAAGTGACTGGACTGCAACCAGAAGTGACGTGGAAGGTGATTTTGCAACAGGGTCACTCAGAGATGCATCAGAGTTGGAAGTTCTGACTCCTACTCAAGAGTCCTTCTGGGGAGCTTGGTTACAAGAAATACAAAATCCAATTTAAAGAGGCTTATTCCCAAAGGAAACTCATCGGCTGTAAAACCTGAGGGCAAATGGCTTCAGGAATGTCTTGATTCAGGTTCTCAAACAGTGTCCCCAAGCCCCACCTTCGCCCGTGTCTCAGGCTCCCCAGGAGCCACAGGATGGGGGGCATGTCCAGGCTCACGTCTTCGAGGGTCACCGCCCGCAGGACAGAGGGCTTCTTCCCCCAACGCGACCAGAGTCTGGGACCTGACTCCCTCTGGAGATGGGGCGGTGGACCCGCGCTGAGCTAACCGCAGTGGTGGGGGCTGTCGGGTACCCCCGCCAGTCGGCATGGGCCCAGCTGAGCGTGGGGCCGAGAGAAGGGAGGTCAGTTCTGAGGGCTGTTGGCAACAGGAGGCTGGATGCGGCCGCGTCTGCCCCCGCACGCTGCACCCCAGCGTCATGCCCAGACTTTATTGGGCACAAGTGTGTGTCCCCGTCCTGTTTCCCACAGAGCTTAGTTTCGAGATGCCTTTCAACCCTCCAGGCTCTGAAAATCTACCAGAGGAAACAAATCCCACGTCCCTGTGTTCGTCTGTCTTTTTGTGGTTTGCTAATGACATGGCTTCCATCAATGAAAGGGACGTGTCAGTAGCTGGAGGAGCCAGAGGGGGCTCTGGGGGTGTGGGGTCCCCTGCATCTCGCGGGTGGCGGAAATCGGGAGGTGGCGGGGGGAGCGCGGTGCTGGCCCGGCCTGCTGGCCCGGCACATGGCACACGGCACATGGAGCCACCGAGTTTGGGTCTCGGGAGCGTGATTAGAATTTGTCGTCCGGCCCTTGTACCCCAGGCTGAGATTATAAGGTGGGACACAAGCAGGTGCGTGTCTGAGGAGGCGGGAAGTTATTCCATGTTTGTCTTAGAGACAAGTTTATTGTTAACATTTCAGACTTGGGTAACATTGCAAAGGATGACACTAAAAAATAAAAATGAAAAGAGGAGGAGGAGTTGATTTAAAGGAAGACCAGCAACTCAGGAGGTTGCACACAGGGCAGAACGGTCGGGACGAGAAGGAAGTTCGGGAAATGACACTGCAGATCGGGGTTCTGGTCCAACAGGCTTGGCTCCCGTGTCACGCCCACTGACGCCCTCGCGGGGCTCCGGCAGGTCCGCGACCACGCCAGCCTCGTTTTCTTACCTGCAGGACCGGCTGCGCCCAGAGACGAGCAGTCGCTGGGCTGGATAGTGGATGGGAGCACAGGGCGATGGCCATCGTGGAGCTCTCATTCCAGGCCATCAGGGACCTGTCACCTGTGATAATCGAGACGCATCACCTGCTGAGAGCCCCGTCTCTGCTGCCTGTTAGAGATCTGAGTTCCAGACCTGTTAGTGGTTCGACTCCCTCAGCTGTCAGTGGCCCGGACCCGGCCGCCTGTCAGTAAGCCACACACACTACCTGTCATTAATCCGAGCTCCGTTACCTGTTGATAATTTGGACTCTTTCACAGGAAGGAAGAAAGGAAAGCATCCAGGTGGCAGGCACCTCAGAAAAGGCCAAGAGGCAGGCGTGAGGGTGGCAGGTTGGTGCTGCCTTGGGGTGCGGTCTTGTGGGAGGACAGCAAGATGACAGGAGAGACGGGAGGGTGACAGGAGGACACACATTGAAAGGAAACCCCAGAGGGTGAATCGCTCCTTGGGAGGCAGGGCTCCCTGCTCCCTCTCAAACATCATCTCCTTCCAGGGCACGGCCCCGCTGACCACCCTGCTGACCGTCCCCACTGACCACCCTGCTGACCACCCCCATTGACCACCCCC